>MJUU01051038.1:115652-127579 GCA_002080025.1 Modiolus philippinarum | reverse complement strand
TATTCATTTTCATCCATTTGCATGTTTTTAAGTGTGAAATTATTTTGTTTCATGTAACTATTTTTTTTACTCTTGCAGAATGACATTCCCATGCATTATTCAAATAAAAGAAAGGCAGTTCAATTTGATGTCATTGTCTTGCCGATTTGATTTCTTTCACTACAAAAATAATATAACCAGATACTATTTGAATTAAATACTTCTTTTTTTAACTTTATAAACCAGTACAAAATGTTTCAGGAAGCAGATATTTCAAAAGCATTCAACATAAATATATTATCATTTTTTTTTAATTAATCTGGTTAGCTGAATAAAAGTCCATGAATGTGAGCAAATATTTTAAGAGCTTGTATATGCACATTAAAATCCTTTATAAAAATATTAATATCCAGGTTATTTTTCAAAACTTTCGGAAAATCTACTAAGAAGACTTCAAGTATTTTTTTTCTGAAATATAAATGATTAATTTATTAATCTAAATTACTTGTGAATTTGATTTCTTTTCCTTTAAAACAAAGTTCAGTTTTCTTAATCAACTTCCGAACTATCGACCTTCTCTGCTTAATTAACAGTTATTTGTAACTATATTAATATATATCAGCCGGTTCCTTTGATGTCATAATAACTGTTTTATCACATAGATAGGTTTTGATCACTTTCTCCACAGGTGTTATTGGAGTAATTAATGGTTGAAGTATGACACCTGTATCATTAAACCTTAAACCGATAGATCGTCAAACCCCCGAGGTGTTACGAACGTTACACCCTTCCGGTAACAAGTTCATTCGGAAGTCGGCAATGGCGGCACCCATGAATTTGTCTATAGACCACTACATGGTTATTTACACCATACTAGATAGAGAGCAGATTTTCTGGCAAGAGGAAAGAATGGTATAAAAGTACGGGAAAGTATATGCGTGTTGCTGAGCAATAGTTTTGTAACCGTTTAATTTCCCTCATTTTTGGGACCATTTCTACCTCTTTTTCTGGAAATGTGCCCTCTATTCAATATGGGGCCAATAATCGTGAAATGGTCCATTCACTCTTTGAAAATTTCCACATTTGATGCTCACATGGTGGAAAAGGGATAGTTGGCTGACTAAAATTATTTTTAGCACTAATTACTGTATAAATATTGAGCATTTAAACCCAGAAATGTAATATTACAACCTTCTTGCAAAAGGTCTGTTTGATGCCTAGTTTTTATAGGATAACTATAAGATAACAGTTAAATGATTAATATTCTTATTAAGTTCTAGTCTTGTCTAGTCTATCATTTCAATATTTAACAAAATATAAACAAAATATAAAAAACCATAAAATAAATATCTTATAAGGATTTCACAGTATTGAAATTCAATCTAAAACTATACTGTATACAGGGAAATTTTTGCGAGGGCTTCATTTTGGCTAATTTCGTGATTGGCAAATTTTTGCGAAAATTTGTTTTCATTATATATGTAACGAAACCTAAGTGGGAATCACGAAAATAAAACCTCGCGAATAGGTTTAGAAATCAAAATCGCGAAATTTAAACCACTAGAAAGTTCTAACTTTCTAGACAAATTAAATGTGATAACAAGCTTTTTTCCCTTAAAAAAACAAGGCCTTTTCCAATTTGTACTTTACAAAATGCATATTGTATGGTAACACAGAATTTGAACAGGGAATGACCACAGTAACATTTATGGCGGGGGTTTTGCTTCTTGT
This sequence comes from Modiolus philippinarum, assembly GCA_002080025.1. Taxonomy (NCBI): domain Eukaryota; kingdom Metazoa; phylum Mollusca; class Bivalvia; order Mytilida; family Modiolidae; genus Modiolus; species Modiolus philippinarum. The sequence continues at coordinate 125,869 of MJUU01051038.1, read as the reverse complement.
TTAGCCAGACTTTTATTAATACAAGCTTTTAAATAAACTTTCAATCTATTTTAACAGTTACTAAGAGAACAGGAACTAACAAAATATTTTGATCATCTGAAGTCAAGTTTTATGCCCAGCATCAGCCCTCTCACACAAAATACACAATATTAAAGAGGTTATAAAAATCTCTGATGCTGTCTTTTCATGAAGAAAGTTTAATCAAATAAAATTGCCTAGTTAAAAGCCAATTTTAAGACTATTCTGACTGCAATTTGAAGTTGAAATCTAGGACACGTAATTAATTAGTAAATTTTATTCATCCTAACTAAGACAAAGACACTTGTCTTGTCTTAAACCAAAAAATTTAATAAAAAATCTTGGGACAATTCCTATATCTATTCAGAGTGAAGATGGACTGATGAAGATTTTGGAGCATAAGAAGTTGATCTACAAACAGGACAGTAATGATTATCTCGATTTAACCAAGTATGAATACAACTCTGATGAAAGCTATGACCACATGGCAATCCACATAGCCACACCCCTTTTGTATAATCATCTAAACAAATAACACATTGACTATTTTCTAAATATAGATGGTCATCATCAATGACATCTTTTTCTTGGTCTGTGTCGGATTGGTCTGTAGAAACAGGATCAGAATTTTTCAGTCTGTCAAGATGAGGTGATTTCTTTGGTATATTCCATGATTTTGGTCCACTGCCTTCTTGTAATTGTTTACATTTCAAACATGATTCCTGGTCATTATTTAATGTAGGACTGCATTCACATTCACAAGTTTTGCTTTTCTCTTGTATTGAATTTTCAGCCATGTTTCCAATATTTTCAATATTTCCATCTTTCTTATCTTCACTTAATGTCCTGTCAAATTTAAACTGCCACTTTGGTAAATTATTTATGTAATTATCAGGAACACTGCAGACTTGTCGCAGAGTAGGAATATCTCTTCTATAAACTCGTTCTGGATCTATTGCTGGTATTCCAGTCCTGAATAAGCCTGCAGTAGGACTGAAAAGATGTTCTAAAGTTCGAAACTGTGCAAAGTTCCACTCATTTGTTTCAATATTTTCTTCTTCATCATCGTCTGGTTGTCTTTTGTGTTGAATGTATCCAATGACAACAAGATAAATCAAGAAGGATAATTCAGTAAAAACTTTTTGTCGAGAGAAAAAACAATAATCTTTATATAAATAATTGCCTAAAAATGATAATCTTAACAATCGCATTAATTTTAAAGAGAAAATTGTGACATTGTGCATTAAAGGGACTTGTAAAAGTGTCAACATTGTTATCCAAATCAGGAGAAGACACATATTAAATTTGACAATGCACCATACAAATTTCATTATTCTTTTTAGCAATGTCCCTTGTGCCAAACTCAATTCAAACAAAGTCAAACAGTTACAGATTACAAGGCTCAAAACAAAAATATCATTTATGCAAGGGTATAGTGTTTTCAAATATGTTTCCATAGATTTAAATGTTAAGTCTTCACCAAATTTACCACCATACACAAGTACGTATTCATTTGTCACAATTAGATACGTCGGTGGTTTGATAGACTGGTCCCCTTTCAATATCTCTATTCCCCCTTTACTCCTGGTATGTATAAACCCAAATTTTACACGGCCAGGAAATTTGACACTGACTGCAGAATAAAAAAGAGGTATAGACTGATACTTTGAATACATTATGACCCTAACTTCTGAAGGATCTTTCGCTGTAGAGTACTGAATCCAGTTGTTGGTGTAAGTTTCCAGATCACTGATCATGTTGACTTTGTTACTTATGCTGTCCTTGACCCATGTCTGAATATTGTTTACCTTAAATGGACCGATATATTTAAACAATGTGACTTTTGATTTTGTCTGGAATTCCTCAGGAAGACCTAATATGAGACACGAGTAATACCAATCTCTTCTGGCACAAAATCTGAAAACATAAAAATGTAGAAATACTTCTTCACTATCAGTATAACATATTAACAAATATCAAAACAGAAGTCAATGTCAATTTTAATGCTCAATTTGGAATGTTAATATTTTCTCCTTGGTGTAGTTGCACAAAGTACTTCTAGTACAGAATTACTGGAAGATCCTTTAACTTAAACAAGTTCAATACTATAAAATAAAATGCTGAAGTATTCTCTTTTTTTTTAACTAATTGACATTATACACATTTAGGAAATTTGATTAATGCAAGAAAATGCAGATGTCTTGCATCTTGTATCTTGTGGCATGTAATTATAATTTTCAGCCATTTAAGGTGTTTCCTGTTATCCAATTTTATACATGAGACATTTACATGATTTACTTGTTGCAACTCACAATTCCACACCCGTTGACAAGTCAACAATAATGTCTTTAATTGCCACACTAAATCAATGCATGTTATATATATAACAGAAAATTTATCTTCACTTATCAGTTTTTTGTAACAATCAATTTTCACACATTGTACTTCAAGTACAGAAATAATTCACCTGCAACCTTCAAGTTTAACTTATTCTGATGACATCAATTCAAAAAATTGTATACCTTTTTATAACATGGAACCACCTATATTATTTAACTTGTTGCAGTTTTGAACAATGCCAGACATAATAACAAGCTTCAGAAATAAATGGAGTCATTGTATTTTTAATTCTTAGTTTTACTAACCAGCCTGTTTGAAAAAATTGGCCCTAAAATTGAAAAAAAAAATGCTTTTTGAATTTTATTTATTTCTTTTCCTACCCTACAAATATTTGGCCTATTATTATAAAATTCCTATTATTTTATTCCAAATTACAGTTTTTATTGCCAGACCTCAATTTTTATGGAATTTTGTTTTTTTTTTCCTTCCTCCTACCCACCAGCATTTAGTGTTAACATATTTTATTATAACTTGTAATATATATGATGTACATAGAAACAATTATCAAATCAAACTATTACACAAATTACTAATTAGGATTTGAAAACAAGGGCCTGGCCCTTATATTAATTCATATCCTAAGGGTATAAGATACACTTCAAAACGATTCAAAACAGCATGCTCAAAAATCAAGTTTAAGAGTTACAGTATATGACAATACAAGTTATTAGTTATTTAGGAAAATCTAAAATTACTTGTAAAAACCATGAAAAAAGAAGTTAGGAAGATGATTTTTTATTTTTATTTTATTGAAATGGCAAAAAAAATAGGGTCAATAAGGGGCTTTTCTCAAGCCTCCAACTAGATGAGGGAGGGCCTGAGAACCAATAATTTTTTTTCATGGCCTTATTTAACAATCTGAATTTTTTGTGTAGCTTATAATAACTTCAGATGTTGTGTTATAACTGAGTGATCAATGCTATGGCATCAAAATTCATATATACATGTATCCTACTAAACATGCTAAACATTATCTCCACTTAGTCCAATATGTTTGTTTGCCTCTTATACATCACATAGTTTAAGCATTAAAACTTATATTGCAGTTCAATTATCATATTTAAATTTTTTAAAACCGTTAAAATATCCTCCTTTTTGCCTTTCAATGATAGCAATGTAAACTGTGAGTTGTTCTTTCAATTTTGCTTGCTATTTGTACTGAAATCTTTGGACATGTGCTAGTCAGACAGTTGTTTTTAATAAGTTGTTTTTGGTCACATATATTTGAATGAGAAATTTACAACTATCTCTCCTTATTTTATCAAGAAAACAAATCAGATTTGAATCACCTCATGGTGATTTTAAGATGAAGAACAACAATAAAAGCATTATTCCATTGCTTGGTTTTTACCATGTACTTGTAGAAACTGCATCCCTTCATTGTTTATTATTTTTTTCAATTTTCAATAACTTACAATGGGTCCAAATTACAGTCAAATACTCCCAAATTGACTCCAAATTGTGACATTTTCTGTTTGATTACATTCCAGCTCGTATCTGCTAAGTAATTAACATGGCTACGGTCTGGTATAATATAAACAAGCCATACACTGTCTTTAGCATCTTCAACATGTTCATCAAACATACTTCCGGTTGTAAAATTTGTAACAGCTACTTGTTTAATTTCTTCATTATTGTTGGTTTCAGTATCCTCTGCAATTGTACCTGAAGTATTTGAAGAAATGATGAATTTATAATTAACATGATTAAGCACAGATGTACGTTTATTTGTTTTTAACAATTGTGTGATCAAATTTTTAGTTACATGTATGGATTTAGTGTTTGTGAATTTTAATCAAAAAGATGCTCTACAGGACCTGTGTCACTCTCCAAGACAAAAGTCATTAGATAATCAAACTGAGCAAAGAATTCTTAAATTATGTTGAACCTTGGCAATTATCTTGTTTGAGGACTGCACCATACACATGTCAAGCATCAACACAAAATTCCAAGACAAATAAAAAAGATTACTGTAACCAATTTTTTCAAATTGTTCTAGTGATTTCTAAGATATTTAAATGCAAGTCCCACAGGGGTCCATGTTAGACTATGTGGTGGCCCCATCTTGAATGATGTACAGGTACAAGTACATGTACTTATCCAAGTACATTATAATCACAATTTTCAAAGTTAATGATAATCCAAGATTGTGTTAGCCATTGGCTTAAGTTTCCATTAGACAAAGTGGAAAACTGACATAAGTTAGAATAAGCTACATTGAAATTTCATTGGCCACAAAATGAAAAAAAAAACATTTTTATTTAATCAATCAGATATTTATTTTGAAACATGAGAAAAATAGAAATAGAAATTCAAGTGCAGTACTGTTTCCTGATCCAAACACTACGTTGCTTTCATTCTCGTGAATACTTGAATCACCATTAAAATCCTTTACACACTCTCATCATATATACATGATCTGTATGCAATTTCACATTTCATTACTATAATCGCAACCAACAATGAGAAATCTTACAAGGAGTCCCTGCCAAGTTGTAATGTTTAATATGTACAACAATAATATAAGGACAACAGAAAGCATTGAAAAGAAACATAACATTGCTGGAAATGTACATAAGAAACCAGAAATGATATGTACTGCTTAGTCTTTGACATTTAATTGTACATGTATTTCTTTAACATGTTTTAATTGGGTCACAATTATTGGAGCAGTTTTAATTCCCTACTTGGTAGATTGTGTTGAATGGATGAAACATTTTATTAATATTTATATCAATTTTCAGAAAAGGGGTACTAAAAAGAATAAATTCTAAGAATCAATCTAATTAAAATTATACTTACAAATTGTTTCTAATACTCACTGCATGCAGTGAGTGTAAGGAATAATTGGTAGATCTAATTTTAATTAGATTGACGAAGGATATACTTTTAGTTTATATATAACAAGAGCTGTCATCGAATGGCAGCCATTTATACCCCTGCTCATTGAACCCTGAACCAATATGGCTTGTGCAAAATTATGAGTGTGTGGACACAATACAGGTATGGACACAGTACAAGTGTGGACACAATACAAACATTTACACAGTTGCAGACTGCACTTGATGCACCAATCCATTTATCAAGTGGCGGTCATATGTAGTTGCTGAGAAAAATGTGACAAAAAAGACACAATTTGGAAAATAACAGTTAAAAGGCAAAAAGTCAGTAAACAGGAAGTGGCAATTCGATATGGCCAAAAAGGGGAGACGCAGTATAGGCCTTTTCGAAAAATAATTTGTCCCTACTTCGGTTTCGGCATTTAGATACAATAAAGCAATTCCGGTTATCAAGCAAACATCTGATCTATGGATATACACGATTTCACACCCTTTTCACAGTTCATACATGTAACACTGTTCATATTAATTAACGTTACTACAATTATAACATCGCGTCCTGGAAGAGTTTAAGTTATGTTTTGTTAGTCAATTTGTGTCGACAGGTCACATACGAGTGATGATAACCGGAAGCAAAGGGTGTTCTTACCTCCACTTGAAGGGAGAGCTCCAATCCTGGAAAAGATAACATTTTATGAATAGGGCTATAGGACTCCAAACTGAAGCAATATACTAAATATCAAGGAGCTGTCATGCTGTGACGAAAAAGTCACAATTTTGATAATGAAAGTAAAAAAGGCACAAAGTCGGTAAACTGGAAGTGGAGGTTTGATATGGCCAAAAAGGGGAGGCACAGTATAGGACCCCATACTGAAGCACCAAGTATACCAAATATCAAATGGCTGTCATGTGTAGTTACTAAGAAAATTGCAACAAAAAAGTCACAATTTTGGACATGTTGAAAATGAAAGTAAAAAAGGCACAAAGTCGGTAAACAGGAAGTGGTGATTCAATATGGCTGAAAAGGAGAGGCGCAGTATAGAACCCCATACTGAAGCACATACCAAATATCTAGTTTTTGTCGTGTGTGGTTGCTGCGAAAAATGCGACGGAAGTATTGTGTGACCGACAGACAGAATGACAGACAGATGGAGGTAAAACAGTATACCCCCTCCTTCGGAAGGGGGGTTATTATAAATATATAGGTCAAGGCTATGTAATTCTGGAATGGATATTGGTTACAACTAAAGATGTTACCATCATCTGTCTAAACTCTATATCATATAGGTGCTGACATATGGTGCAAACAAAAACATTTTATTGAAAATTAGCAAATTCCAACTTAATACCAAAAATCGGAATTATCATTATAAAGTTTTCATAAACTTGGATAAAATAGTGAAGTGGTACTGAATATTGTGTTTAAAATTTAACTGATATTCAAAATGATTTGATAAAGTGACTAAAGTTCATATAAAGCTTAACATTTGGGGTAACCCAAACGCAAACAACAACGAAATCTATTGTTGCCATGTCTTACCTTTGTGACTTTGCAGCATTTGTCACAGGCAAGACAAAAATTTCTCACATTTCTATCTATTTGGGCACATAAATTCCGTGTTAGACAACAGTGTAAGATTCATTCATCTGACATAAAATTAAGTCCTTTGACATAACAATGCAAACAAGAGCTGTCGCCGAATGGGTGAGCCAGTTATACCCCCGCTCATTGAACCCTGAATCAACGAGGTAAGTGCAAAAGTAAGTGTGTGTGAACACAAAACAGGTGTGGACACAATATATAAGCATTTACACAGTTGAAGAGAAATAAAATGCAAATATTGTGAGAAGGATGCGGGACATAAAGATAGAAATGCAGTTAGTCAGTAAAGTAGGATTTCAATATGGCTGAAAAGGGGAGACGCAGTGTAATACCCCATGCTGAAGCTCCATGCTAAAAATCAAGTGGCTATGATACGCGGTCGCCGAGAAAAGTATGACAAAAAAGTCACATTTTGAAAATTTAGGTAAACAGGAAGTATCCCAGCATTATTTCCAAAAAGGGGAGACACAATAAACTAAACATAACTGAAGCCGAATGCGAAATATCAAAACGCTGGGAGTTGCCCAGAAAAGTGAGACAAAAAAGTCCAACTTGGAAAATGAAAGAACAAAAATCATGAAATCGGTAAATAGAAAGTAGTAAAGCAATATGGCTGAAAAGGGAGTTGCAGTAAAGAACACAAGTGTGGACCCAAATTGATGTCTCGCCCGTCCCTACTTGTTGCAAAGTGATGTGAAAACTCAAACTGCACAAATTGAAAACTTAACATGTTCGCTAGACTGTGAAATTATATTAACTGACAAAAGCAATATAGCAGACTGTCATGTATCACCCAAAACCAAAATGCCAAATATCAGTGACCTACCACTGATAATTACTTAAAACCAAACATGTTCAATAGACCATGAAAATTAGGTCAAGGGCTAAAGCCAAATAGCAGGCTGTCATCCTCCATCTAAGACAAATCCACATACCAAATATTATTGACCTTACATTAATAGATACTAAGAAACTTAACATGATCACTGGACTCTGAAATTGAGGTCACAGACAAAAGCCATATAGCAGACTGTCATGTACTACTCAAGACCACCCTATATACAAAATATTGACCTACCACTTATAGTTACTGAGAAAATGACCTTATCACAAAAACTTAACATGCTCACTAGACCGTGAAATCGGAATCAAGGACAAAAGCCATATGACAGACTGTCATGTACTACCTAAGACCAACCTACATACCATATATCATTGACCTACCACTTATAGTTACTGAGAAACTAAACTAAGCACAAAAACTTAACATGTTCATTGGACCGTGAAATTGAGGTCAAGGACAAAAGCCATATAGCAGACTGTCATGCACTACTTAAGACCAACCTACATACCACATATCATTGACCTACCACTTATAGTCATGTATCACCCAAAACCAAAATGCCAAATATCAGTGACCTACCACTGATAATTACTTAAAAACCAAACATGTTCAATAGACCATGAAAATTAGGTCAAGGGCTAAAGCCAAATAGCAGGCTGTCATCCTCCATCTAAGACAAATCCACATACCAAATATTATTGACCTTACATTAACAGATACTAAGAAACTTAACATGATCACTGGACTCTGAAATTGAGGTCACAGACAAAAGCAATATAGCAGGCTGTCGTGTACTACCCAAGACCAACCTATATACTAAATATCATTGACCTACCACTTAATAGTTACTGAGAAAATGACCTAATCACAATAACTAAACATGCTCACTAGACCGTGAAATTGAGGTCAAGGACAAAAGCCATATGACAGACTGTCATGCACTACTTAAGACCAACCTACAGTACAAACAGAGGCATTCAGTTGAAAATCACTCAAATCCGACGTCGGTGAATTATGTGTGAAACGGGGTGAATGTCCGACAACAAACCCGACATTCACCGACATTCACGGATGTCCGAGAAACTGATAAACAGAGGATTAACTCACCTGCTGTTGTTAATTGTACTTGTCAACATTTATCTACTTGTTATCTCTAAGTGCAGTTACTTATTTTGGAAAAGCTTGCTTTTCATATTTCTAATAGTCAGAAGATCGAGAGGATATTTAAAAAAAAAATTAGATCTATGCGTATGGCAGAAAAAAACTTATAATTGTGTTGTCATCGTGAATTAGTGACTGTCAGAACTCAAAGTTGTTAAAAGATCATATTATATAAAATAATTTGTTACTTATTAAATAATTTGCACGAATATCAGCCTTAAGATTGCGTAATTTGGTTTTGTTAGGTCAAGGTTAATCTTAGTGAGTGACGACCTATAAATAGCACGCTATTAATAACTTTGAATTAAAAAAATCACACGAAAAATAGCTTCAGAGAATATCAATATTCACATATCTTGCAGGGAATATTTCAGTGAATATTCAGTTCAAAGAATGTACTTAACATTCCATAAAAGCATTTTTAATTTTTTAACACGATGTCACATATCGAGGGCTCCTATTTTTGTCACAAAGAATATGTGCGAGCCTATTTTTAAGGGGAATCCGCTAAACTGTATTTTGATTGGTCATAAAAATAGAAATTCCATGCTTCAATTTCGTGCAACCCGAACATTCTAGCATGTCAGAATGAGAATTCGTTTTGAAATTAGAGGTGTTCTAACCCACTTTTCTCGGTCAAATGGAAATTGAGGAGATATTTTTACCTAGGTATATGTTTCGTCGAAGCCATCCAATTGTCTTTTTTTATTCGTGGCATTGATTAATACGTTCGGAAATACGATTTTGAAAGGGAAGTCACATGAAACCCGGTTGTCATTTCCTCTTGATACTATTAGCCTAAAACTTTTGAAGAGACAATTAGGACACTAAAACTCCGACAATTCTGGTGGAAGTCCGACTTTCACCGGCATTTATTAGTTGACCCAACATCAAAGAAAATTGCAGACGATTTTTTTGGGTGAAATTTTTCCGACAATTTTGCCGGACAAACACCGACAAAACCTGTGAATTCCGGGGTGACAAGGGTGAAAATTGTCGGACCAGAGTGATTTTTAACTGAATGCCTCTGTTTGTACTGTACATACCACATATCATTGACCTACCACTTATAGTTACTGTGAAACTAAACAAAGCAAAAAAACTTATCATGTTCATTGGACCATGAAATTGAGGTCACAGACAAAAGCCATATAGCAGACTGTCATGTACTACTCAAGACCAACCTGTATACCAAATATCATTGACCTACCACTTAAAATTACTGAGAAAATGACTGTATCACAAAAACTTAACATGCTCACTAGACCGTGAAATTGGAATCAAGGACAAAAGCCATATGGCAGACTGTCATGTACTACCTAAGACCAACCTACATACCATATATCATTGA
>MJUU01051038.1:94622-110365 GCA_002080025.1 Modiolus philippinarum | reverse complement strand
AATTGGATTTCAAAAATATTTGATTCCAATTTTGGTAAATTTCCTGAAAGTCTCAAAGACCACTTATTTTTTGGAATTCTACCTAGCAACCATACTTAAAATATTTGTGTAGTTTAGGATGAACATTTTCATAAATTGGATTCAAAAATATTTGATTCCAATTTTGGTAAATTTCCTGAAAGTCTCAAAAACCACTTATTTTTTGGAATTCTACCTACATGTAGCAACCATACTTAAACTGTTTATTTAGTTTAGGAAAAACATTTTCATCAACTGGATTTCAAAAATATTGATTCCAATCTTGGTAAATTTCCTGAAAGTCTCAAAGACCACTTATTTTTTTGGAATTCTACTTAGCAACCATATATCCTAAAATTCTTTTAGTAACAATAATGACTATCAATAGATAGATTAAAAAAATAATAAAAAAAATTATGCCCAGGGTGTATAACAACTGCTTTCTGTGTCAAACAGGGAGTGTGGGGATAGCTGTCGTTTCCGACAACATCTAGTTTATCATTGTTGTACAGATAATTCCGTACATACAGGATATCAATTTTTTAAGGAGGTGAAACATTGGGGAATCAGTAGTATCGTATGGGAAAAGGACCGAATACAAAATTGGAGTATGTCAATTCACATTTTTGAAGTTAATACAATGAATTCTTCTTAAGATTATGAGCATAAAACATTCATCAAATAAAATTTTAGATCGAAATTGAATTAAATAATGACATCAAACATGTTGAAAGTTGGTTGATTTCCCATACATTGTACATTTGTACGTTTGATGAAAAATCTAGAGTCAAGCACCGCCCAGGTGACTAACGGTTGGTCTGTTTACATTTTATCTGCTCTGTAATTGGTCAAAATTTAACTGTTACACCATCACGAAATTATCTATCAAATTTCTTTGTTCTTGTTCAGCTTTAAAATGAGCATCTTGTCCAACAATAAAATATATTCTGATTCTGAGAATCCTTAACTACCTGATGATTCTACTAGTTCCACAAGTTCCTGCTTTTCTAAAGCACCCTCATAATTTATTCCTCTTTGATCTAAAAGGGCCTTCAATTTTATTACAGACATTGTCATAGGATCAAGTAATCTACGTGATAGGTTTCCGACTTCTATCCATGTCAGAGTCTCAATGACACGTGCCAGAATAAATAAAAGAACGATGTATGCCAAAAACAATATCAGTTTCAAAAACATCTTCTCGATATGGCGGGAACAAATGTCAAATAAGTGACACGTCGACTTCTCTTGTAGTTTTATGCTGAAACTTATTTGCCAGATATTGTTTCAGAATATCAGGTATTCAATTGAATATTCTGGGAGATACATAGTTAAGTTTAGTAATTTTGTGATTATTAGTTGTCGGTCACATTTTCCAAGACTAAGAGGCCTTTTTTTGCAGAAAAGCAGGTTCCTCTGCTGTCTGATGTAAACCGGAAGTAAACAAAGGTCAAGAAATTGCAAAAATCTGGAACAAATACCGATACATTCCAACTTCCGGTGGAGTTTTTGTTTCACAATATTTCGGCTTTCTCAGTTTCTGTTTTAAAAGAGTCATTTTCAAAAGAAAAAGAGGTAAACAGGAGAATTATAATGGTATATACTCACTTCTGTGTTGTATTAGAAACAGTAAGCCAAGCTAAAATACAGGCCCATTTCAAAATTTTTGCTTTCCAGCAGCTTATCTGCTAAGGATATGCAGACTGCACTGACCAGTGCTTGATAATTAAAAGTCTGGATGATTTTTGTACTGAAGTATAGAATATTCAAAAAGAATACTGTTTTATATGTTAGCATTTACAAAGATAGTGAACAATGGTGAACCAAGTTTATGAAGGGAAATTACAGAGAAGATCGGTGTGTCCATGCACCTTAGGCTAATACGTCGTTTTTGAGATCCCTTCATTCCCGGAATGACGTAACATCTTTTATGACGTTCCCGGCGTTTACAGGTTCACTCACATTTCCGGTTTATTGCATTTCCAACACACACAACGTCAATGCTTCTCAGAAAGCCTACCTAATTTGTTACATGATACAGTACAGCCAGATGATGATAAATGTCCCTGTCGGACATGTCCCAAGCCCAAAATGTGACAATTTTATGAGGGGTCATAAAATTGTCCTTCTGCTTCACTGACTTTTATTAGGGTATAGGTGATCAGTTTTTACTTGTTTTAAATCTATTTTATATATTTCATTTTAAAACAGATAATAATTATTAAAAAAAATATTAATAAGTTTTTTTTTTCAAAAGACACAAATCATGACTCTTCATACTAATATAAATCTCATAAAATTTTATGCAATTATTATATAAGAAATTTCTTACTATTTAACAATTTTTTGATGGATTAAGATTTGCAGATAATTGTCTTTTTTAAAAAAAATATATATTTTTATTTGTATCAAAAAATTATAAACTATATTTACATTGTACATAGAAAATAGAAATATTCATTTGAAATTATCTAAATTGTACATGTATAATTATCAGGTGTTTAATTAATTTTTACTGCTTATATTTTGAAAAGTTGAAATACAAAATCAAATAAATGCAAAACTTATCAAATTTTTTATTAAAGTATTAGATAATTATCATTTTTTAAAAATTTTTGTACTCATTATAGTTAAAAATGCATTTTAAATTTATTTAAATGATTGTGGCCTTCCACAGGTAAGGGATTATCGTTGACTTATCACTAAAACACCACACCAGTCAGGTACATTAATTATTTTATGACCCATGTTTTATGACCCTCAACCCTCATTAACAGCAGGGGGTTAGTCTGACTGGGACATCTGTCCGACATGTCTGACATCATGTCTGATTGGGACATCTATCATCATATGTCTCTGCCTGTACTGTAAGGGAATTTTACTTTTCCTGTGAAGATGAGTATTTATTCTGAATGACGTGATTTTTATTTGCACTTTTTTTAAAGGATTTTTTCCCCAGTTCAATCGACACAAATGCCACGAATTGAAGTTCACTTCCAAACATAAAAATCTTGTGTTGGCCTGCAGACAGTGCAGTCATGTTACTACGGTTTTAAATTCAAGCTTCATAATAAAAAAGAATTAAAAAAATACGACTTTTTACAACATTATATAAGTGGAACTTGTCCAATAAGATATTGTTATTTACAACAAGTACGAAGCGGAAGACGACAAGCACCGCAACGTCACTATTATCACGTGACAATGTGCTAAAATAAGTATGTTATCCCGTAGTAGATCTTTATCTCGAAAACGACGTATTCATTAGATTTACAAAGTTTCATAAGTGGACAAGTTATATGCAAATACTCGCTTTGAATGGTTGGGTGTAACACTTTTGAAAAATTAAATTCAGCTTTAGAAAATCGATCTTAACTTTGTGATATTGGGTTCTGAACACTGCTTGACCCAATTTTGCATTAACATTGTATTGGCTGGTGTGTCCACGCATGACATGGAAAACCCAGCATAGTAATGTTAAAAAGAAAGTTTTTCACAAAACAAACCATGTGACAAAAAAAAAACTTATTATTTCAATGATATAATGACGCAAATTTGTATTGAAATTACAAAATAATTGAAAAGGGGGGATTCGGAACCAATAGGGTGAAACAATTATTAGATGTTTTTAGCCTTTCTAAGAAAATTACGTATTTCTCCACCAAATTTTGTAATTTATTTTCTTTTCTTCGAACATTAAAACTTAAAGTTGTAAACTTTTTGACACAACGTTTTGTGTTAGCCAAAATTGACTTCAACATCTAAAGGTCAGTGGTGCGCGGAAACACTGGATGCGCGGACCCCGGTTTTCCCACTGTAAATAATGTCCGAATTTCCCCATTTTGTCTGATTTTCCCCATGTCTATAAACATTGACATTCCTCCAGCTGGTATGTGAAAAACGGCCATGGCATTGGGCAGAAGAGTAAACCTAGCTGGAAATCAAAGGAACCAGATTCCAATCAGTTATGAGAAGAAAGGAAATGCATGTTTATTTAAAAATTCTTACCATACAATCGTAGTTGTGCATTTAAATGGTTGATTGACAAAAATATTATCAAAATATTTATAAAAACTTTTAAATTTCTTGCCATTTTTGCCAGAATTTCCCCATAGTCTTGAAACTCCTGTTAGGAACAATCGGACAGCAAAGGAGTAGGGGCGGTAAGGGCCTTATTTGGCCTAAAAAATAAATTCGGGTGAATTCACATAATTTTTCATTGAAATGTTCTATAGGAATGGCTTTTCAGTAAACAGTAATGTTTCTCAAATATTGATGTATGATTACTGAGTTTTCGAGTGTAGAAGAAGGGACAGATTGAAGATTTTGTCGAAAAATGACAAATTCGACCAATTTTAACTACTTTTTCTGTATAGGAAATATAGAGCACATGCAAGAACCAAAAAAATATTTATATGAGAGGTTCAATTCAGTTGTACCAATAAGTTGGTAAAGTATCTAATTGGTTCTTGAATGTGCTCGATAATTCCAGTCAGGAAAACTGTTAGAAAATCTGCCAAATTCGGTGTATTTCTATGAAAATGCTCAAAAGTAGCCTTTTCATGACGTCAGAACTGTACCTTTTATGACGTCATTGATTCTAACTTTTGTATTTTTTCTGTAAATGGGATCTCAACTTTGAAACGAACATGAAAGAAAATATTGATGTGCAAATTAGAAAATCGCTGGATTCTTGGGCCAAATCAACCCCTTATCACACCTTGTCCTTTTAGGACAAGAAAAAATTAGCACCACGAAAAATTTGATAGAAAATTTTATATTACATGTACATTTGTATTATGAACATTTAAAATATAAAATTTAGAGATGTATGACATGTAAATGAACTCCCCTTATGGTTTGTACAATTTTGTTTAATCCAGGAACCGTTATAACATGTATAATGAAGTTTATTGAACTTTTTTTGTCCAAGAAACAAATTTTTGCCATTCCGTTAAATTTCAACATACAAATGTAAAAATTCCTATCTTGTGTCTGAAAACATCAATTTTCAGTGTCCCAATTGTATTTTGCGACCGAAACCCGACCATCGCGATTTCTCAAAGTTAGAAATGGTCAATACCAATGGGTCCAGTTATATTTAGCTTCCAGTCAATTTATTTGACCAGTTACCATGTACTCTTGTTTCCAAATTGATCTGATACAGCACAGATGAATGAGTCCATTTTTTATATACTGTTTGATTAGTATTGATGATGAAGAAAAGGTTTATGACATTTTTATTTGAAATTTTTCTTGTTTGGTAACAATACTGGATTATTGAGCACTGCTATCTTAAACAGAATTTTCCATCTATATAAAGACACTGAAACAAACATGCCCTGTCATGAACCTTGATCTAATACGGGAGCCCTTTGGTCGCATCCTGAATACTTAGGTGGTTCACTTTAAAATGTATGGATGTTAACTGACTGGCTGTTAAATGGCAATGAAATTAAAGAAAATCACTATTTTATTATCGAGCACTTGTCAGGAGAATCTAGACTCTACAGGGTTGCCACACATCCTTGAAAACAGGAAAAACCCTTGAATTTCATTTTGAACTTCAAGGGCCTGGAAAAGACCTCGGAATTTAAAAATATTTGGAAATATCCTGGAAAAACCCTGGAATTTGAGAAATTTGATATCAATAGTTGATATGTCAATAATTTCTGAGAAGTAATTATTGCAACTTAGAATTTTGTTGACTATTTTGGCCCTTGAAAATGAATATTATATCCTTGAAAAGTCCTGGAAAAATCCGAGAATTTGGAGACATCAAAGCAATGGCAACCCTGACTCTATGAGCAAGATTTGTATATAAAAACATGTAATTACACTTTGCAAAATTCTTTGATCTTTGATCCATGTCAATTTACAAAGACGCTAAACTTGAAGTACTGCGATATCATATAAAGTGTAAAACAAGTTCAGGATAAAATCATCTGTCTGAAAATAATTAAAAACGATGGTGTGGTTGATGGTATCTACTTGGCTCACAGAAGTTAAGTGAGCCATGTCTTGAACTTATCACTGTGTGCATGCATACACACGATGTCAAAGAGCTCCTCTGGTAATTCGTTCCATCGGAATTGTACACCCCTACTGGACTTCTTGACCAAGGATTTTGCATTTGTTTTGCAGTTTGATATGAGCTAAAATGAGCCAAAGATATGAATTAAGCAAAAGCTCTGTTGAAGCCATACACGGAGACTTTAAAAGTACACAAATAGTAACCTTTTACATTTAATAGATACATGTGGAATTTTTTTTAGCAACAGCAAATATGGCAACACACATAAAAGATATTGCATTTGAAGGCATTGAACATGTTCAATGTGTTTGACTTTATACAGTCAGGAGTCCTAGTGTTTGTTTAAGTGAAACTAGAAGTGGCGCAATCAGAAATGATTGCCATCCCGCCTCCAGCTGCTTGACACAGAAAACAGTTGTTATAGACCCTGGGCTTCAATTTTCCTCAACAATTTGGAATTCAAATTATAAAAAGTCACTATTTTTACTAAGAAAGAAAACAGAGTTATGTGGTTGCTTGGAAAAATTCCCAAAAATAAAAGGTCTTTGAGATTTTCAAGAAGTTTGCCAAAATTGGAATCAAATATTTTGGAAAAACAAATTGGTGAAAATGTTTCTCCTAATTCAAACAAATTATTAAAGTATGGTTGTTAGGAAGAATTCCAAAAAATAAGTGGTCTTTGAGACTTTCAGGAAGTTAACCAAAATTGGAATCAAATTTTTTGGAATCCAATAAATGAAATAAAACAAATTATAAAAGTATGGTTGATAGGTAGAATTCCAAAAAATAAGTGGTCTTTGAGACTTTCAGGAAATTTTACTAAAATTGGAATCAAATATTTTTGAAATCCCATTGGTGAAAATGTTTGTCCTAATTGAAACAAATTCTAAAATTATGGTTGCTTGGTAAAATTTCAAAAAATAAGTGGTCTTCGAGACTTTGAGGATATTTACCGAAATTGGAATCACATTTCAGAATTCTATGTATTCAGTACTTCATTTTTTCGGATCACTTCCAAAAATATATGAGTTTATATAATATGAGTTTTTGACAATTTTAGGAAATTTACTATTGTTGGAAACGGAATCAAAATTTGAAAGTTTATAGCACATCTGCAGACTACATGCTACAATTCTATAACCATGATAACAAAATTAAATCCAAAAATGTAGGAAGAGTTCCACTAACAAGCTCACATGTGTTAAAATTGACATATTGGGGCCTCTTGTTTGCACCAAGACCAGTATCAAAAATCCAAAAGCTTATTGTGCATCTGCAGCATATATGCAACAATTCTATAACAAATAAAACACTAAATCCAAAAATATATGAGGAGTTCCACAGACAAGCTCACATGTGTCAAAATCATGGGCCTCCTTGTTTGCACCAAGACCAATATCAAAAATCCAAAAGCTTATTGCGCATCTGCAGCATATATGCAACAATTCTTTAACAAAATTAAAACCCTAAATCCAAAAATATATAGGAGGTCCACTGACAATGTTCATCTAACAGACAGATGGACAGACGGACGAAATGATGGACGGACTAATGGGACCAAAACAATATCCCTGCATTTTCTTCAGAAAAGTGCGGGGATAACAATTTCTCCTTATAATTACCAAATATAGATCAAACATTGTTAGCAATTTTTTCAGCCAATATTTCTTGTAAATTGAACATATGAAATAAAAAAAAAAAGAAAACAGAGATAATTTCAGACTGCAAAATTTTACTGCAAGTTAAAATTGTTCGCTTTCCACAGTAGGACCCGTGACATTTATTTGGGTATATCCAATTCATATATTTCTTTTTTTTACTTTAAATTGCATTTTTATCAATTAACGAGCTTTGCACTCAGCTCGAGATTGACTTAGTAGTCACATAAAAAGGAGAAAACCTCATTGCACATTTCTTACGCTCTAAATTAATCCGCTATATAATTACATGTAGCTTATCAGACATATATTTATGTAGAATCAGCCTCTTCGATCGACAGGTCAAAATTGCTAAGAAATGATCAATTAATTTCATCAGTGAATACATTTGTACTATTAAAACAATATTACCAAATCTGTCTTATTTGCTAGGTAATCATCCGTTGTTGCTGTGTATTGGACTCAAAACATGTGTGACTTATGACCTTCCAAACATGAATGAATGGCAATGTCTTGAACTCCATGTTTGTAATCATCATATTGGTATTTTGTTCTTTATTTTTCACAAATTGTGATTTCATTAAAATGATGATAAAGAGTAATATATTGTCAACACAGAGAGAAATTACAAAACATCTAACACTAATGGGGTACAGTATAAATGGTATATAAAATGATAATATATATATGATAAGGACAATTTGTACATTACTAATTATATGATGAGACTCCAATATTTAAATACAGCTGCTGATCACATACAAATATATGTCAGTCATCAAAGGCAATATGATTGTGTATTAATTATTATAAGATTTGAGAAAGGAAACTGAACTGTACGTCATTTAAGATCATTTCTAAGTAGCTGATGGAAAAGGATGACATTTTGCAGTGGAAAATAAATGAATAGTTATGGTATTTTGAAATCACATTAATATAAGGTCATGAAGGTATGGGTTTTGGAACACCAGCAGTAACACTTACAATAAAGTATACAAGGGACCCTCAAGGGCAAGCTATGGCACCAAAAATCAAAAATTCGTGATTAGGATTTGGAGACCCATACATCGATGTAGTTTCGTGACATATTTTTGAATATGGTTCCAGAGTTTTATTGACAAAAATAATTTCATTTATGAATTCAATATATATATATATACAGAGTAATAAATCACAATTGTAATTCTGATAACCATAATTTCCAAACTAAAAACAAACACACTTTTGTTGGAGTAATTTACTCATTAATTTCAGTCGGCGTTATTTGACTCAGTAACTTTGTACTTTGATTTACAATGTTTTACATTTTTTTTAAAAAAATACAATGATAAATAAAGAGAGAGGGAGAGAGTGATAATGCACATGGGAAAATGCATGTAGTAAGAATGAATTTTATTGGCAAGCAAGAACATGAACATGATGAAGAACTGTTCAACTTTTAATGCTTTCATAAATTGGCTGACTTTACAAGTAATTATGTTCAGAAACAGGATTGTGCTAGCTATCTACTGTGTTTTAACAACAGTCCACATATAGACTAGATGAATTTTTTCCTTGAATCAAATATTGCATTTTATTTTAAAGCTCAATTTTCAAGGATAATAATATTTCCGACATGAGTTCTTTCACTTCAACTTAATGCATTCCAGTCTTGGATGTCCATGCATGTAGATAAACTGAATAATAACAATTCACAAATAAATTGCTCTTATGCCTAATTTGAATTAAGGTGGTGGTACTGTCTAGAGTCTAAAAACTTCAGATAGAATTTTCTGATACATGTAGTTTCATGACTTATATGTTTTTATTGGAGCATACAAAAAATAAAATAAAAATGGGGGGTCACATGCAGACCATATACACATGAAATCCCTAATGTGAAAATCTGCAATTTTGTTGAAATGATAGGGAAAATTAGCGCATTTTAACAAAATTTTAAGTTATTTTAATTACACATTAGATACCACTTTTTAAATATGCAGTGAATTATCATCCAATAAATTTGCCTTTGAATTGCATGAAAAAAATAGTTGTCACCAAACTTATTTTTTAATAAATGGCAAAAAAAATGATATTTTCCTTTTTGTAGACAAATTATCTCCCCTTAATAGAACAAGGAGTTTGCTGAAAAGCTACAGCATTCTGCATAGTTAACACTAAAAATTTCATATTTTATAAAATTTAACTATTATCATAAGACATGTAAGACACTTAAAATCATTTTACCAACATTCTCATTGTGAATTCCATTATATTGCCAGATACGTAAGATTGATACACAGTTTTAAAACCCAGTACTACCTTAAATAAATTTCAAATGAATTGCAACTTCACTATTATTTCCTTATAATAATAAATTCCAGTTAAGAAATCATTGATGAGATGTTGACTTTCACACCTTTTTATACGACGGCAAAAATTTTGCGGTCGTATTATGTTATGGCGCAGTCGTCTGCGTCGGCGTCTGTGGCCAGCATAACTTTGTTTCTAATGGACGGATCATCTTCAAATTTCAATATGTGGTTTCTTGGCATAATGGCTATCCCAGGTTTTAATTTCGGGTTTATGGCCCCACCCGTTTCAGAAAAAGGGGCCAAAAAGGGGTAAAATTGGGTATTTTTGNTTAAAACCCAGTACTACCTTAAATAAATTTCAAATGAATTGCAACTTCACTATTATTTCCTTATAATAATAAATTCCAGTTAAGAAATCATTGATGAGATGTTGACTTTCACACCTTTTCTGATAATAACATGCATAATTCTTAACCTATAGAATTGCTTTCACAAGCTCCATCTACATCAAAACATTTCACTGGAAATCAAACTCTGCTCTGAATACATAGCATAAAAGAGAATCAAGGAAAACTAGTGGAAATATGTAGTAGATTCTGTTTTCATGATGTTCAGATATTGTGACCTACCAGTACTAAAAATGGCAACATCAGGTTAGAAATAAATAATTTTTTTTTTAATCCCTGTACTGGCAAATCTGCATTGCATTTAAGATGGCTGCCTGAGTCAGGCAAACAAAGATATTTTTATTTATTGCAATGGAAATTATTATTAGGACACGGATGTCACATAGCATGTACCGTTCCCGAGATAAATGAGGGCCCAAAAGGGGTGAATCCAAAAAAATATTTTTAAAATTTTTTTGTCTGATATTGATGCAGTTTTTTCAATGGATTGCTTGTTAAAAATTAACACGCGCTCTGCTATTTAATTAGACTTTTGGTAACTTGTTTCCTTACCTAGCTATGAGGGGCCAAACAGGGCCAAACTGCTAATTTGCAGATTACCTAAAATTTTTATTTTTATCGGATTTCGATGGCATTTTTATGCCCCCACGACGATAAGTCTGGGGCATATTGTTTTACCCATGTCTGTCCGTCCGTCCGTCTGTCCGTCCATTCGTCCGTCCGTACGAATAAAAAAACTCAACGTTTGATGTTTTTCAGAGACATTCAACCAAATCCCAACTACTGCAAAGGAATCTGACCTATAATTAGTAGATGTACACACACACATCTTTTGGAATATTCAAAATTTGCCATTGAAACTGAAAAAAGGCAGGAAAATTCAAAGTGCCTCAAATTGGATGAAACTTTACAGGAAGTTTGTCTAGCACCCATAGAAATGATTTTTGATCTCAGAATTTTCTAAATGGCTGCTGTTGCCAAACTGGAAAAAGGCGGGAAAATTCAAAGTGCCTGAAATTATATGAAACTTTTCAGGAAGGTTGCCTAGCATGCATAGAAATGATTTTGGTTCTCAGAATTTTCAAAATGGCTGCTGTTGCCATGGAAACTGGAAGGGTGGGAAAATTCAAAGTGTCTCAAAATGGATGAAACTTTACAGAAAGGTTGCCTGGCATCCATTGAATGATTTTTTGTCTCAGAATTTCTTTTGGATATTTTGTGGAAAAAAGGGGAGGTATATCATCCTGTCCATATTTGTACTGTGTCAACACTGGTATTGTGTCCATGCACACTTACATTTGCACTTGCCATATTGATTCAGGTTTCACTTAGCGGGGGCATAATTGGTTGCCATTCGGCGACAACTCTAGTTTCTAGTTTGACTTTTACTGTGAGTCTTTTTGTGTATTTATCTTTTAGCCATTTACCACACATAGGGGAGGGTTTGGATCCAAGAAAACGAGTTTAACCCCACCGCAATTTTTGCGCCTGTCCCAAGTCAGGAATATGTTGGTCATTGGCTTGTCCTTGTCTTATTATGAAATTTTAGTTTCTTGATATTCGGGTTATTGGATGTGGTTTTTTTGCATTGATTTATTCACTTTTTTACATATTGTGTGGCTATTTAGGGCTTGCTATATGGTGTGAGGTTCCTTACTGTGTTGAAGACCATACAGTGACCCCTAGATGCTTTGTTCTGGTTTGTTTTTACAATGGGATATTGTCCCCTTGACATTTACCCCATTTCCTTTCTTTTTCATATTAAAATTCAGCTCCCACTTTCTATTCCTTACCTTAAAAAATTCATTGCATGTTCTGAATTTATAAACTTCTTCTTGACTTTCTTTTTAAAAAAAAAGACACAACAGTAATGTGAATTTTTATACGACCTCAAAGACTTTGAGGTCGTATATAATGGTATGGTGCTGTCATCATCGTTTTTGTTGTCATCGTCGTTGTTGTTGTCATCGTTGTCGTTGTTGTCTGCAGACACTTTTGTTTTTGGTTAATAACTTAAGTTTTAGTCAATCAATCCTTACCAAATTTTAGCACAATGTTTCTTGGCACAAAAGAAAGACTTTTATAAGTTTTGGTCATTGTAGCCCACATGTTTCCTGAAAAAAGCCAAAAAGGGCCATATTGGGCCTCTTCATATATTTGGCTGTAGAATATTTATTATCCCCTGGCTTACCGAAAGCGGGGGGATTATGTAATGCAGTCCATTCATATGTACGTACATACGTACGTGCATTTGTAATGCTCCCCGATAGCTCTGGAACTAAGAGATACAAATTTGAAACTTGGCACCATACTAGAGTATGATCTGAAGTAGCGCACTGTGGATTCGGAATTAAGGTCAAACGCCCTAGGGGCAAATTATGGGCGAAAACGAATTAGTGGAAATCAAAGGAAATGGCATGCACATGTTTCACAATCAGCATCTTGATAAAAAAAAACGGATTTCAAACTCAAAATATGACTCTCCAGAAATATCTGGGTGAATCTGCATTTCACGTTCTTTTATAACCTATTTTTTTCAACATCCACTATTGACCAGAACATACAGAATTTTTAATTTAAAATGAACTGCATATAAAATGAAAAACAGCCAATCAAAGATTGCGATCCCCCCACTACCCCTTTTTGGACCCCCTCCCCTTGTAAAAAAGACAAGTGTTTTTTAAACTCTAAAATTTCTTTCTGTTGAAACAATCATTGTTACTGTAAAACAGCAAAAAGAAATTGTTGCTAGGTAAAATTTCAAAAAGTACAGGTTTCTGAGAATTTTAGAAAATTTACCAAAATTAGAATCAAAGATTTTTGCAACCTGACTGTTGAAAATTACCATTTTTACTGTAAGAAATTGAAAAAGATATGGTTGCAATCTGACTACTGAAAATGATCACTGATAAGGCATCAAAAAAGATATGGTTGCTAGGTAAAATTCCAAAAAGTAATTGGTCTTTGAGAGTTTCAGAAAATTTACCAACCTGACCATTGAAATTCAACATTATAACTCTAAATAATTGAAAAAGATATGGTTGCTAGGTAGAATTCCAAAAATAATGGGTCTTTGAGAGTTTCAGTAACATGACCAAAATTGGAATCAAATATTTTTGCAATCTGACCGTTGAAAATGATCATTAAAACTATAAGGCATCAAAAAAGATATGGTTGCTAGGTAAAATTCCAAAAAGTAATTGATCTGTGAGAGTTTCAGGAAATTTACCAAAATTGGAATCATATTTTTGAAATCCTAGTGTTCATACTAGTTGATGACATTAAAAAGTTGCTTAATTATATATAAAACTTCATGTTGGAATTTTAAAAATTATTAGTCTTTGACATTTTCAGGAAATTTACCAAATTTGGCAACGGGGTCTAAATTCTAAAAGCTTAGAACGGATTCAAAGAGCAATTCCAATGATTCCTCATGAAAATATAAACCACAAAATCAAAATTATACATAAAGTTCCAGTCGTTCTTATGAGTACTGATTGTTTAACATTTTTTGGCCCCTTAAGGGCATTCCCCAGGGGTCATACCAAAAGTCCCCTATCATCATAAAATGAGATGCATATAATTGAACTTGCTTACAAAGTTTCAGCTTCCAAACATGAAAACTTCAGAAGATTTCACTTATTACTGGATATCTTGAAATACATTTTCGCTCATTTTTCCACCCTGAGGGCAAATTTCAAAATTCCAAAACCTTCGGCACGGAGTTCTAGCAGAATCATTTTTTTCGTTTTTTGGACGGCCATAGGGCATGCCCTGAGGGGTCATACCAAAGTTCCGACACCCTCTGTGAAGTTGCTACATAATATGTGAGTTGATTCCCGAGTTTCAACTTTCTAGCCCGAATGGCCTTAGAAATTTCTTCAATTATTGGATATTGCGAAAATTCGTTTTTGCCCATAATTTGCCCCTAGGGCATTTGACCTAAATTTGGAATCCACAGTGCACTAATTCTGATCAAACTCTAGTATGGCGCCAAGTTTCAAATTTGTATCTCTTATAGTTTCAGAGCTATCAGGGAGCATTACAAACACACGTACGTACATACGGACGGACTGCATTACATAATTCCCCGCTTTCGCTAAGGGGGGAGGGATAATTAAAATGGCCAACAGACCATTTTTTAATGTCATAATTCATGTAAATCTGGACTGATTTCGAAGATTTTCACTCCATTAAATTTCTAACGATCAATGGAAAGTACCTGTGACAACAACGACACCTTTGAAATGCAGCGCCAGATTCCCCATTGTGTACTATACTTATCAGACAACAATGGACAAGGTAGTAGAACACATGATTTACTTGATTACCAAACTGGGGTATTGCAGATAGTCACCAAAGGGGTATCGTAAATTGATGCTAATTAGATAAATCCCATATCTTTACTATAGGGCTCTGCATGTCATAATAAAGTGATAATTTTCTGTTGTTACTCCTTCTATATTTATACCTCCATGCATAGATGGATCCATGTGAGGGAACTTTGAATAAATTATAAGGGAAAATAAGATGGCAATAAATTATCACCATGTGCTTCCTTTGTAAATAATTCATTTTTGTCTCCCCTGTGAAGGAAAGTCCTGGAGGTGAGACTGAGGTATAGCCTTTCAATGACAGCGGTGGCAGCGTCAAAAATTGCAAACTTTTGTGAATTAACAAGCTTATGTTAGTTGTAGGTCCATAGTATTTGATGTGCAGTTGCATTAGTATTGGTACAACTCAAAACCCCTACTTAGTTTATGGCCCTGGCCCCTTAGTCACGCAGGAACGATCACTTAAAGTTTTTAGCAAGCAGTTTGTAAAGCCAATACCAGTAGACCTAGGCACTTAATATTTGACGTGCAGTTGCGTCTTGAGGAGTACATATCGATTCCATGCCCAGATGGAGGCCCTGGCCCCTTAGTCAGGCATGAATGATCTCATTAAGTTTTTAGCAAGCAGTTTGCACAGCCTGTACCAGTAGTCCTAGCCACTTGATATTTGACATGCAGTTGTGTCTTGAGTAGTACATACCGATTCCAGGCCCAGATCGTTGCCCTGACCCATTAGTCACGCATGAACAATCACTTTAAGTTTTTAGCAAGCATTTTGTACAGTCTGCACCGGTAGTCCTTGAGATTTGATATTTAACATGCAGTTGCATCTTTAGGAGTACATACTGATTCCACGCCCAGATGGTGACCCTGGCCCCTCAGTCATGCATTAGTGATCATATTATTATTTTTATAGAAATTGTTAGGACAGATGAAGAATTATTCTTTGTTTTTATGGCTGCTACAGTTAATCAATGCGCAAATTTAAGCGATGCAAG
>MJUU01051038.1:72610-87331 GCA_002080025.1 Modiolus philippinarum | reverse complement strand
ACTTTCCGAATTATTTCTATAACAATCCTGGCCTCATTGGAAAATTAAAGAATTTATACATTATACATTATTAGTTGAATTGGTTCTATCTTCAAGTTTACAGACAAACACACTGGAAACACATGCAGTTTAGATCTTCTGCGAGCGTGGAATATGGAAAAAACATTATGGCTCCTAAAAATTGAGCCCGTGTTATTACTCCATGATAATGTGTAGAATGAATTTAAACGAGTAAAGAATTCGGAAGATATGGATAATGAAGCAAGAAGAAATAAAAAAGAAAAGATATTTCACACATAACTGCTCCTAGGTGCTAACCTGGAACACATTACTCCAGGAATATGTTTCCTTTTATGTTGATACGTATTTTGGTACTTTATGATTTGAGGACTGTACCTTTGTTCAAGGGTAGAATTTATGTTCACCATGAGAAAGACTAGGAAATACAACATGCTTCAATAAGACCAACAATCAATGCATACAGACTGAGGACTTATACTGTATGCAATAATGAGCGAGGGGCGGAGGGGTCCCATCCCGGAATCCCGACTTTATTTTTTCCTAAATCTAAAAGCCCCGAAGTACAAGAAAAAAAAACTTAACGACTGATAAACTCCCGATACCCGGTGAATTTCTTTCCCGGATTCCCGGGCTTCAATAAAAAAAATCCTGAGCTTAAAACATCTAATATCGACGTCGACATGTGGAGTTGGTAAAGCAATTCCCCGTATTAGAGATGTATGCTCTTTATTTTTCTAAGATATGGTGTTGTACATGAGATAATATCTCATGTGTACACTTTGTTCAATTACTATTATCTAAACTTATGTAAATTCTAAAACCTAAGGTTTAACTCTGAAACCTTCTGGTGTATCTGCCTCATGCTCACAAGGAACGGTGCTCCTGAAAAAAAGTATGACACGTTGATTTATGTTACGGTTTCGTTTGGTACAAAAATAGTGGGGGGGGGGGACTAAAATACTAATAGATCTAATTACATATCTGACATATTCTCTATTGATTATACAACTACATACAAACCGATATTTGTGATCAAAACTATAACTACTTTGGGGGCGGATACAGGATTTTTAGAAACTAGAGGTTTACATGAGCCTTTATCGCTCACCTGGTGACTGTCTTTATTCACTGTCACCAAAAGACCATCCATTCATACTATAAATCAGTTAACTAGATGTTAGTTTCCATCTGGGATGAGGTACAAAAATAAAAATCACAAACTTTAAAGGAGACCACCAATTGACGATTGTGACCAAGTTTGGTCAATTTGGCATGGTAGTTTCAGAGGAGAAGATCCTTGGATGCATTTCCCATAGGGTTCCGATGTTTAAATATGTTTCCTGCTGGTGACCATCTTGAATGAGGTATAAACATAAAAATAACAAACTTTCAAGGGGACCAGCCAAGGGCAATTGTATACAAGTTTGGTTCCTTTTGGCTAATAGTGGTTTCAGGAGAAAAGGGTCCCTATGGCAAATTATCTTTCACGCTGGGGCCATTTTGGATGAGGTGCGTACATAAAAATCACAAACTTTAAAGGGACCATACAAGGACTATTGTGACCAAGTTTGGTTCCAACTGGTTGGGCAGTTTCAGCAGAGCAGATCTTTGAATGCATTTCCCATAGGGTCCCTATGTTAAACCATAGCCATGCTGGCGGCCATCTTGGATGATGCACAAGCATAAAATCACAACCCTTAATGGGGATCACCTGAGGACTTCTGTAAAAAAAAATTGGGTCAGTGGTTTCAGAGGAGAAGATCTTTGAATGCATTTCCCTGCTTGACATAATATGTAGAAATTGTAGTCCCTGAAAAGCTTTGGCATTTCACATTTAACCTCTTTGAAATAAATGTAAAATTGTTAATGATGCTTGAAAATTCAAAGAAAAAGGGGCAATAACTCCTATATGGGTCGTCAGATTTTCTTTAAAACTGCAGGTCATTTAGATCTGACTTTGCCGACAATTTTGGTAATTAAGATTTAACTTCTATCTTCTACAATTTTCAATATATAAGACTAAAAGTAGAAAAGAAACAAATTTAACGGAATAGGGACAATAGCTCCAAGACAGTTATCGGAAATTCTCCAAAATTGCAAGGCGGGTAGATCTCATCATGCTGGTCATTTTTACCATGTGTCAGATTTTTTATATCTGTAACGGTTCCCGAGTAATTTGCAAAAACTACAACTTACCCCTATGTTCTGTTTTTATTAACTGTTACAGCGGCCATGTTGTTTGGACTCACAAACTTGAAAGTGCATTACCATCTAGTGATGATTCAGGCCAAGTTTGGTTAGTGTTGGCCCAGTAGCTTCAGAGGAGATCTTTGAATAAAAGTTAATGGACGGACGGGCGACGGACGACAGACGCCGAGTGATAGCAAAAGCTCACATGGCCTGTGACCTGGGTGAGCTATAAAGGACGTTCGAAAATTGAACACTGTGAAAACCGCCAAGCGGAATGAGGCAACATTTCGGGATAATTTTTTTATATCAAAATTATAAGGGTCTAATATTCGATTTACGTGTATACGGGCGGATTAATTTAGAAATCATTTATCTGCGAGAGAGGGTGCATAGGGTGGTGTATAGAGGGCAGAGATTTGGGTGGAGCTACCAGAAATGTCGTCAATGGAAGTCACGTGATTAAAAATCACAGGAAAAGTACTTTACAAGTTAAGGACGCGGACCTGATAGAAGACACCATCTGAGAACTTTGAATGTGTTTTCACAATGGTCCAATTTAATAGAGGTCCACATGAGCCTGTATCGCTCACCTGTATCGCTTATTTTATTAGTTGTCACCAAAAGACCATCCAATATTATTCATACTATACATAAGTTCACAAGAAATAGATGGTGCACATCTACATTATGTCAAAAAGACTGTAGATGTAGACAGGAATAAAAGCATTGTCCTTGATAAACTGGAGTTTTCTATGTATCGTGTGGGTTTTTGTCACATGTACATTCACTCAATATCCTTTCATTTTTTTTCTATGTGTTACAGTTTCATGAAAATCTATTCAATGGTTCAGGAGGATTAGTGGATAAGAGACGGGTACCCTCAGGTGTAACGGATGGATGGACGGAAGGACGGACGGACAACCCCATCACTATATACCCCCTCACCTTTCAAGCGGGGGTATAATTAAGCAATATGGTTTGATGTCATGCTCGTAAAAGCAACTCCCAAATGTCATTTCTTTTTGGTGTTTTTTTACTTATTTTTCGTCCCATTTAGATTTAGTTTAGCTGATTTACAAAATAATAATAATAATTAGCAAAACATAAATGGAGCAGAATGGTCAACTTTTATAGATAGAGAATCGGCGTAAAAACGGGGATTGGCGCGATATATGTCTGTGTATATGTAACTAATGAAATGATCTTACTTACCCATAACTGCTTTTGAATTCACATCAAATACCCCCGGTCCTCGTTTTGTATTTGCATGGTGGACGCCACCCGTTTTTATTTCATTTACAAATTTACAGAAGCGGCACCTCACTGAAAGGTAACTCCCGAAACCATTTCGAATTTCATTTTCTGTATCTAAGAGCTGTAGACAGTTTCCACAATTGATACAACTTTCCAACTGCGTGGCAAGCGTGAAGAGATCTACTACTCTCCGCCCATCTTTCCATCCTATTATATTGGTGTCCTCCTTTTTGATTTCTTTGTCTTTTTCCCCTGTACTTGTAATTTTGTCATTGTGCATTTTCTTTAGTCTGGCAGAACATTCTGCTCTCCTTTTAAGTTCCCCTTCTTTTATGAAGGGCATCTTCAGCTCAGATTTAAACTTTGCGGGAAACGTTTTATGACGTCATATTTTTTCCGCGAAACTNCATTCTGTAAAAATTTCATTGAATTTTATTTATTCTGTCGCATTCATTCATGGTCAAACCTTGTTAATGTTAATCCTATGAAAAATCAGAGGAGTTCAGTTTCCTGCCAAATTTTCAATCACTTAAATCTCGAAAATGAGATCATCAACCTATCTTTTTTTTTTCACTTGAATTACTTCTTTTTTAATCTTCTAACAAAAAATCATATTTATTTGAAATCCTATTTATTTTCAAATTGAGTATCGAACCCCCTTAAACAACTGGAGGAGGAGATAACTTGACTTTGATTTTCATTGTTTCCTTCTGCAATATTTTTTTTTTACTTTGACAATTTTTCAAAGAAATAATTGAAAGGGTAGATATTGTGAAATAAAGTTGTGGGAGATAAAAACACTTTTATTTTAATCCTTTTGACAAGTTATTTTCAAAGTATTGTTAGGAAATTTCTCTAACCCTTATGATTTTTGTGTAAAATGTCAGTGAGGCCATGTAATAAATTTAGCTAATTGTACTCACAAAGGTTGGCACAACAACACAGTGACGTGTATAATCCTATACAGTTTAGATGAAATCAGATGAAAGACATATGTACCACTAGGCATTGTGTTTCAACAACCCTGTTAAGTTAGTTTCCCACAATATTTTAAGATAGATGGAAAAAAACAAAACCAAAATGTGTCTCATGATATTTGAAATACATTATCATTAATACAATATGATGTCATAAACAATAATATATTCCACATATTTATTGAAAACAGTAAAATTAAAACATGGAAAACTATGGTGTCAATTTTCAAATGAAGGAGGTTTTTTTTTTAGGAAATTTTAACTCTCTTAAAGGAGACCCTTCACATGTTAGATATTTGGTGCATTTGTGTAGTCTTACTGTACATGTGAAAGGTCTAACAGGTATCGCTAAAGGCATAAATTACACAATGTTATTTGTCAAGAACTAATTAATTTTACTTTAAAATTAAGAAATAATTCATGGACACTGGTGGTTTGTTGGAGATTTACATTTGGGTGGCCATTATTTTCATTAATATTTTACCCAGAGCGAAGTGAGGTGTAAAATAAACAAAAATAATGGACACCCATATGACGACTACAAGCCATAGGCGAACATAAACTTTTTCGATTCTAATATGACATTTAATGATTGGGGTGTACCTATGGTGTACAAGACCACAACTGCCACTACATAAATTTTACTGAGGTTTTTGTGCACAAAAATATGACATCCTCTGTATCAGCGTAAAGACTGTTTTGGTGTCGCTCATGATGTTATTTGAGATTTTCATATGGCTAGTGGTCATGGTTTCAATTGTTCCCATATTAGAATCTCTGATATATAGTCATATTACCCACATTACTCACTGAAGTCTCTGAGTTTCATTAATTGTCTCACATCTACAGAAAGTTGTACTCCTAGACAGTGTTGACAATGATGAATTAATTAAGCATTTAGGTACTATGTCATATTAACAGTGTTTATTCTTCATAGTACACAATTTATTTACATGTTTTTTTTAAATTTTGTAGAGAAATACAAGAGACTGGTATCT
Source organism: Modiolus philippinarum (assembly GCA_002080025.1). NCBI lineage: Eukaryota > Metazoa > Mollusca > Bivalvia > Mytilida > Modiolidae > Modiolus > Modiolus philippinarum. The sequence continues at coordinate 81,891 of MJUU01051038.1, read as the reverse complement.
GTATGTCAAAGCCCAAACCTCCTGTTGGAAGGGGTAGGGCCAGGGGTAGACCAAGACAGGATGGAAGTCCAGGAATATCACCTGTTGGTATTAGACAAGCAGAAATTGTTCAAAATGAAGAACCAAATACAATGAACTCCTCTCAAGGACAAATCCATGTTCACACAAGTGACGTAGATGAAAGTAGATTAAAAAAGAATCTGCGGTAATTAGGCTTAATATGTATGATTATATAGTATTTGTGAATACGTTGTAAGTCACTTAATACTAAGTCTAATCTGATTGCCTTGTTTAGCAATATTTGGTAACATTAGAATATACATAAGTAGATTTAATGATAATTTTTATTTGTTTATATATTAAAACATATGATCTTATTATTTTTTTCACACACCAGAGGATAAACTTAATGTAAAGAATATTTTCTAGAATTTTTTTTTAGTCACTTCATGGATTTTTGTGTCGCCTGCACATGTAGTGTGTGGCGACATATAGGAATCACTTTAGTCGTCTTGTGGCGGCAGAGTCGTCGTCGTTGGCGTTGTCTGTCCCACATTTTTTTTCGTAACACTTGTCTCAGCAACTACAAATCACAGCCACTTGAAATTTTGTGTGTGACTTTAGTATGGGGCTCTATATTGCACTTATCAAATTCGAGTCTGTTAGACATCTACTTCCTGTTTACAGACTTGGAATATTTTCTACAAATACTGTCAATGGTAAAAATTTCCGTAACTTTTCTCAGCAACTCCTTTTAACAGCCACTTGAAATTTTGTATGTGACATTACCAGTAATATTGGGTCCCTTATTGAGCTTATCGAATTCAGATCTGTTGCACATTTACTTCCTGTTTACCGACTTGGAGTATTTTCACTAAATATGGTCGATGGTACAAGTTTTCGTAACACTTTTCTCAACAAGTACAAATTACAGCCACTTGAAATTGTGTATGTGGCTTAAGTATGGAGTTCATATTGCGCTTATCGAATTCATTTCTGTCTGACATCTACTTCCTGTTTACTGACTTGGAATATTTTCAACAAATATGGTCACTGGTACAAATTTTCGTAACACTTTTCTCAGTTTATTCAATTGGTTAATCTTGAACTCCTTCAAAACTGTAAGTCATATTCCAACCAAACTTGAAGGATATGTTGTTTATCTGATTTAATTGTGCACCTGATACCTACAATTTCAATTTTACAGATTTTAGAGGTTCATTGAGCAAAAATAGTTCAAATGTTAATTTGGTTTGTTAATCTCTAAGACTTTCAAAATTTTTTAATTTATATTCTAAACAAATTTACATGATATGTTTTTCCTCCTGATCCAGACATACACCTGATACTTAGAATTTTGATTTTACAGATTGGAGAGGTTAAATGAGCCAAAAATGGCTCTTTTAAACTGCAGGCGACACAAGTGTTCTATGGAACACCCATCAATTTTCATATACATGTATATGCAGTTTAACTTGAAGCCAATGGATGTATTAAACTTTTTTGCTTGTCTTGATTTCCCTTGATTTTCCTGTAATATATTAACACCGGAATTTGTTTTTGATGCCCTGCAGACCTATGGTAACTATTAGCAATTTCTTGTAATGTTGGAATTATATAAATGCAATATTTACATCTAGATTAATAGTACCACATTTGCTAACAATTAAGGGTCCATAAGTGACTTACATTTGTTTGTTAATTTTTGCATTTTAGTCCATTTCTCAAGAACCACAGAGAATGTTTTATCTAATTACCCTGATAAGCACTACCATCAAGTGGCTTTGACCCATTATTAAGGTTTAAGCGTTTAGATGCTTTCCTCAACAACTACACATTAGGTCACAATGATGTTTCATTAAATAAATCATTTTGATGAGTAGTACCCAAACGTGGATTAAGTGGCTTTCACATAAAAAAAGGAAGGATATGGGATAAATGCACATGAAACAAAGCAATGGAACAATACTTTTATTGTCCATTAAACATTGTCAGATAATGTGTTGTTCTTCGTCTAGAAATCTAGGCCTTCAACAATGAGCTTTGCTCATACCTCATGGGAAGTCAAGACAGACCTAGCATCAGTTTGAGTGGAATACATTATTAAATGTTGAACAATGCTTCATCCATGTTTTTGATAACTCATGAATGCAGGGTAATCAAAAGACACTGGCAAAGTGTTCTTACAATTACTGTCATCCATTGTCCAACAAAAAGACTAATAAAAAACAATCAAACATGTAAACAACCACTCATCGAGTCAATACAAGAAAACTTTGCAAATGAAATCGAGGGATGTGGGCACTACAAACAGGTGGTAAGTAACAAAAAATAAAATGTCAAAATTTGAAAGTATGATAGTGTATCTATATTAGAAATTTTCTCAAGAACAGGTACATCATAAGTTAAATATATAAAAAGGATGCATCTCTCCAGTCTTAAATAAACACTGAAAGGATATGGAGTAAATGCACATGAAACAAAGTCTGCATAAATGCATTAACATGGTAAAACCAAGCAATGGAAACAATGCTTTTATAGTTTTTCTTCATCTTGAAGCCATCATGTGGCCTTAAACAATGAACCTCGCTCATACCTCATAGTAAGTTCAAGGGGCCCCTAGCTCTGATTTGACGAATGTGTTTTATATGCTTTAGTGACTAATCAAATTTTATCTTTTGGTCCCTTCCTCAACAAGTACAAATTGTAGCGCAATGTTCTTTTTCCCCATTCAATTACTATCTTGAGTTCTTCCTAAGTCATGGAAAATTAAGTGGCTTTTGCTAGAGGACTTTTTAAAAATTGTGTTTTGTCCATTCCTAAACAACTACACATCATATCATAATGATGTTTCATCGTATTAATTGCTTTTGATGAGTTCTATCGAAATTGTTCACAATTAGATAGCTTTGACCTATATTTTATGCTTGAGTGTTTTTGGTCAAACTTGTGTGCTAAGGTTAATTTTTCAACGACTACACATAACATCACAATGGTGTTTCTCAAAGTAAATTATTGATGATTATTATATAATTCACAGATGATTATGTTCTGGTTACCTTGGCCTTTATTTAATGCTTCAATGACTTATGTTTTAATGTTTTAGCTAAAGTCTGTTATTCAACAAATAAACTGGTCCGGATGTACCTTTGTATTATTAACCATACCAAATATCTTCAGTAGTACTGCCCTACTCAACTTAGATTTTATGCTGATGAGTTTTGTTATATGTTGCCATAAATCTGTTGTCGAGGCTTTCATATTTTAGTAAATGGTTAAGACAAGGCTTGTACATCAAACGACAAAAACATTTCACCTGTGTGAAAAAATGTAATGTTTTTACAATATTATGACTTTGACATTTAACACAATCTGGCACAGAGAAGCTAATAACTATAGTTAATCATCATATAAGTTGGAGGTTGATGCATCATTAAACCTGGTTTAACCCACCATTTTATTCATAAAATGCCCGTTCCAAGTCGGGAATTTGACGGCTTGCCAAAAATTGTTCTGCGTTTGGTTGTGTTTCCTTGATTCTGTCGTATGTTATACGGATTTTCCTTACTGGTCTCTCCCTTTGATTGAATCGGACTTTTGTTGTCACTTTTATTCATATACAGGATTTGCTTTGTATAAATTCAGCTTAACAAGGGGGTTTTATGATTGTGAAATCTTTTGTTTTTGCTCTGCTTATTTACTGCCATTAACACTCTAAATTTACAATAAATAACAAGAAATAAATACAAATTAGTTGGCATTTATTAAAAGTTCCTTATATTTGGGACAGATAAGAAAAGTACATGTGACTGTAATGCTAAAATTTGTGGTAGGCTTAAATTGAGCATGATAAAGTACGTAATAAAATACTTTGAAAGTACTATTGTTAGTGGGGGTTCCAATTTTCTTGGATTTTGTGGTTCGCTAACTATTAAAACCATGAATTTAAGTTCAAAAAGAAATGCCTTATTTCCTAGAATTTTAATGTGAAGAATTTGAAACCACAAATTTTAAGTACCCAAGAAATAGTGATATTTATGAAAACAAGGAAAATTGATTTACTTCCACAGTATTTTCTTAAAAGAAATACAGTCAAACTTGCCTTAGCGGTCACCTTGAATAAGCAGCCACCTGATTTTAAAGGCCACCTTTTATAATTATCTCATATAAGTTAAACCTTATATAAAAGGCCACCTTTCTCAAAAGGCCAGTTTGACTCCTTCCCAAAGGTGACCCTTAAAATCAAGTTTTACTGTATTGAATGGAAGTATTCTTTTGTATATTAAACAAGACTAGAAATATAAGCTTAATATAACTAGATAAGTTCATTTAAAAATCAAAACCTCAAATACTTCAAAGCATAAATATTCATTATATAAAGGTGAGGCATTCATCTATGCTTTTCCCTAGATAACTTTTATTCAGTGTTTAAACAGCTTGATACTTACTATATTGACCTTTTTTACAGAGTAAGAAACAAACGACCAGAGGTTCAGATCTATGTACCCAGAGGACGAAGATCTCAAGAAAATGACAATAAAGACCATTCCTCTTTGACAAAGGAAAGCCCAATGTGTCGTACATATTCACCAGATTGTATCAAGTCTGAGACACGGTGTAGAACTGATACAGAGATAATTCAATCAAGACAAAATACATTGACGGATGAACGAAAGAATATATCAAATGATATAATACCGAAACAACACCAAGAACAATTCAGGCATGAAAATGACAAAGCGGTACCAAATGTTAATAGACAAAGGAAAACTAGGACCAACCAAATATATGTACCACCGGGTAGACGAAAAGAAACAGTTCAAACTGAAAAACGGCCATTAAGGCAAGGCTTTAATGAGAAAAATCAAAATGTTATTGATATGAATGTAAGAGTTACTGAAAAGACTATGGCAAAATCTGATAATGAGCTTTGGGAAGTAGATGACTCAATCATAGCTATATCTGGAGCCAGGATGTACTGCAATCAGAATGAATATTGTGAGAAAGATAATATTGAACATGTTGAACAAAATATACAAGAGGAAATACAGGATCATTCATTGCCTGTTCAGTGTAATTCCAGTAATCATATATTAGATAATACCAAAATTGATGCAGATGAAAATGAATGCTTAAGTTACAAAGATGAAATTGCCGACGGCAATCAAACAATAGATAAAAACATGTCAAGTAATATACAATCCTCCCAAGATATCAAAAATGTAAGTCAAAATATTTTAAATTCATGTATTTCTTGTCCAAGTACAGATACTGAAAAGTCAGACCATACAAATCCTAGTGCAGCTTCTAAACCATCAACAGAGTCTGAAATTGACAATAAATTGAAAGGTTTAAGTTTAGAAATAGATTCTGCTATTGACATTAAATTGAAAGATTTGCAATTAGAAAATGATCTCTCAAATACCAGTCACAAAGACTTGACTTTGCAAAATGAAGGAAAAAGACGGGAGTGAGGACAGTCAAATAAGTTCGACTAATAATGAAGAAATTACTGACACAGAAAACCAAAATCATGAATTAAGTAATCAAATGAAAGAGGGTTCAGAAAAGAATAGTATTAATTTCAATAGAAATCAGATTGCTTCACAGTCAGTTGAATCAACAAGTAAATCAGACCAGGACAGTGGGCTAGAATCCATCACACATATCCCAGAATGTACAGATGAGTCATTATCATCAAATTTATCTCAAGCATTGCATGACAGTTCACCTCAAGGAGATGACACATCAGATTTCACAAAATCAGAAATCACACTTTCACCTGAAACAACTGTTTTACAAAGAAATGACCCATGTGCATTGAATATACATGACAGTTCAAATTCTCCTTCACAAGATATATCAAATACAGACAAGTGCAATATACATGTACATTTGAATGTTGAAGATAGCATTGAAATGCCAAAATTTTTGTCTTCATCCTCAGGAGATAGGTCAGATGCAAACAAGGTGGACAAAACAGAGAGTCAAAAAGAAAGCATGTCTTCCAATGGCAAGTTACCTGACTCCAATGTGTCTGATATGTCTGAGGACCACAAAGCATTAGAGATAAACAATGAAACAGAAAGTGTAATTCATGATAACTCAGAAGTGAAATGTGATGATAAGGTGACCTTAAATGAATCTTTTGTTAATAAGCAGGGAAGTGGTAATTGTAAAGAATTGGACACAGGCGACCAAACTCATATATGTGGAGTTGCCGCTGAGAATGAAAAGGATCTTGAAACTGAAGATAAACTTAAAATAATTTTTGAAAAAACAGTACCTGGAGAAAAGGTGAAGAAAACAACTAAAAAGAAGATTGAAAAAGTTAAAAAGAAAGTAAAGAAAAAGCAAGACAGCATTTCAATTCAAAATTCAGTTACTACACATGAAGATGGTATGTTACATATTAGTCAAGTCTTGCACAGATTTTCTATATGCTTATTCGTGTTATAGAAACTAAACTCAAAATACAGATGGTTTGAGCACTCAAGGGACCTAAAAAAAAAGGTTTGAGCTAGAGGGTGTTCAAGCTATCAAGGTCAAACTAGGATGTGCGAGCTTCAAGGTCAAACTAGGGTGTTCAAGCTTTCAAGGTCAAACTATGTATAAACTTGAACAAAAGGACAACAAAAAAAGGTTTGAAACATTTATCATGTTCCAGCTATTGCTGTTCAAGTCATTGAAGTTCAAATGTAGTGAGATTTGTGTGCTTACAGAAATTTTTTTTGTAGTGCACATACAATAAACATACAGTAAAACTAACGATTTTTTTGGCACACATAACTCGATGCCAGAGTATTTAAAAGTGTATGATTTAGCCTATTACCAGAAATTGCTTTTGTTCTGAAAATTGTTTCTATTTTCGTTGGAATTTTTTAAAAGTTATAAACTACATGTATCTATACAAGCCATGAAAGGATATGAAGTAAATGCACATGAGACAACTTCTCTACAAATAAATGGCAAAAACAACCAATTGAACAACACTTTCATTGTTGTTTTCATCATGAAGACACCATCAGGCCTTCAACAATCTATATGTATGTTTATAAAACAAAATATGTGTTGCGTAACAGCTCTCAAGGCCAATAACAAAATAACAAGATACATGAGCATGTGAGCTGTTAAAAGGGATGAATTTAAAATCTAAAATATGACCTAAAGCACAAAAAACACATGGCAAATTAAAAAAATAGAAGCAATAAAAAAAAAACAATATTTTTATTGTTTCTATTTTAACCGGGTTTTCCCGTTTGGAAATCCGGTTATTGAAATGCTGATGTACGGCGGTCGGTCGGACGGGCGGCTGCCAGATCTTGTAAGAGCAACTCCTCTGTAACCGTTCAACAGAATTTCATGAAACTTTGTATGTAGCAAGGACATCATATGTAGATGTGCATATTGTCGGGGATTTTTCATTGTGCAATTTTTCCAGGAGTTATGCCCCTTTGAACTTAGAAATTTACAGGTGTTTTGACCATGTGCTTGTAAGCCCAACTCCTCTGTAACCGTTCAACAGAATTTCATGAAACTTTGTATGTAGCAAGAACATCATATGTAGATGTGCATATTGTTGGGGATTTTTATCGTGTTATTTATCCAAGATTTATGCCTCTTTGAACTTTGAAATTTATAGGTGTTTTGACCATGTGTCTTTTATTTGACTTTTAAGTAAAGTATACCGTTTCAGTGATTTTTAAGAGTGATGGCATACACTGCACATAATAAGAGGAGGTATAAGTAAAACAGCTTTTCACACAAGTACCTATTTGTCCATTCTTATAGTGAAGGAAAACCCGGTTTGATGTCGTATCGACATCCATTTCTTGTTTTATTTTGCCATGTGTTTTTTTGTGCTCATCCCTTTTAACAGCTCACATGCTCATGTATCTCGTTATTTTGTTATATGTATGTTTCCTATTTTAATGAGGTAACATCATACATATTTTTTTTAACGAAACATGTTATAACTCAAAAAGAAAAAAAAAAAATTAATATCAGTATTTGGACATACCACATTTAGTACATGTATTACTCTATTTCCCGACTGGTCATTGGTCAATTATATCGAGATTATTCATTTTAAACTTACCTACAAGACAGAGAAAATTAAGCCACGCCAATAAATTTGAGTAATACATGTATGTTTGTAATTAGTAATAACTGTACCTATATACATTTGCATCTATACAATTTATCCTCTGCGGTTTAAATAAACTTTTTTAAATATACCGTATGTAGCAAAAGAAATTGATTTATTTGCAGACATTCCTACAGCTGTCATTACGGATCTAGTTACAAAAAGTACAGATGATTCAGACGATGATGAATCGTGGGATAAAATGTTTGATGATGACGGAGAATGTCTTGATCCCAGTCTGATACAAGAGGTATTATACATGTATATTGCTGATTTCACAACATAGGAAAAAAAATGTAGTTATGGAAGAGTTTAAACATGTTTTCATACTGCCAGCTAACTCAAAAACTGAAACAAAATCAAAAGCACTTTATGATATAAAGTGTGGAAGTGAAAGGCACTATTTAAGTCATCCAAAATTACTTATGGTATTCTGTTAAAACTCTAAAATGAATAATCTCAGTACCTGACACCAACATTTGTAAGAGTTGTTGTTAGAAACTGCTTGAGTTATGACTTGACATTTGTTATTTGACTTAATCTTTCAATGATCTGAATATCAAATTTGTGTTCCATGAAGATCAATTGCTTTTTGTAGACATTAATGTCTTCTGGACTTCAAATTTCATGAAGTAATAGTTTTCTGGCATTTTTTGTGGGATGGGGGTGAACCAAATGAGATATTGTCTTGATATTAGGTATGCAAATTTACCTTGATGACTTCAAGTTGAAGTTTAGTCATTTTTGTCTCTCCTGTGACGAATGTTGCAAAGGCGAGACATAGCAACCAAAGATTCCGTCGTTTTCGGCATCAACAGTTGGTTAACCCAAATGTTAAACTTTTTTTGAACTTCATTAACTTCCTGAAATCTTGCTCAATATCAATGAAATTTTCTGTATTTTGCCGATTTTTTGACTTCATAGTTTTTCTTTAAAATTTTTTCTTTCCACTATATCTCGGCACCAGATGATAATTGATTACCAATATCCATACCAGAATTATGTCACCTTGACTTATATTTTTTGCAACAATGAATTTGACTTAATTTTCACTTTTGTCCATAATATCAACAATGTTTAAACAAATCGGAACTTAGGAAATTTAATTATACCCCCCGCAAACAAAGTTTGGGGG
>MJUU01051038.1:38072-63348 GCA_002080025.1 Modiolus philippinarum | reverse complement strand
CGACTTACATCCAAGTTTTCAGGCAAGTTCAGATCTCAGTCACTATACATGGTAGGATCATGTAACCTTGCTTAGGCATGCAAATGTGATGTCAACATCCAGTCAAAATTCTGTTACTGTGACAAAGTGCCATAATGAGGCGAACTCTGTAATCGTTGATTACCTATGTTTTAATCTGGAACTCCTTCAAAACAATGTCATATTCCAACCAAATTTGCAGGATATATTTATACCCCCATGAATGAAGTTCAGGGGGTATATAGGAATCACTCTGTCCGTCTGTCCATCTGTTTGTCTGTCTGTGATAGCAAACTATTTTTCATAACAGTTTTCTCAGTAACTACTCATCACTGCAACTTGAAATTTTTATGCAAGTTTAGAATGATGTCCTGTACCACAAGTAGCAATTTCAGGATTGCCGGACATCAACTTCCTGTTTATCAACTTAACTTGGTATTTTTTTTTAGATCTTTTAATGCTAATTTCGCAAAATATTTAGTAAACAATGGAATTGTGCAATTATAACTATTTTTGTGACAAATTATATTGGGGATCTTCTACTCAAATGGGGAGTGAGGATATCATTTTGTGGCCCTTAAGGATACAGTACCTCAAGTTTTCTACTGATCTAATTGGGCACCTCATACCGTATTTTTGGACTAAAGGTCGATGGGGACGATAGGTCGAATTGCTCTTTTTGGGGCAAAAATTTGTTTCTGTTCTTAGATAGGTCGATTGATACATAGGTCGAAGGACGACCAATGGTCACCAAGCGTAAGTATTGGTAAGTATAAGCACTTTTCCATTGTTTATGATAATTATCTTTCTTTACTTATTGTAATAAAAATATAAATTTCTTGATGTTGGCTTTGTACCTGTTCAATTTTGTTATTATTGTCTGATTAAATTTATTGTGACATGTGGTCATAAACAGGTGTCATCGGAAATCAAATTTCTCTATTTTGAAGCATAAAATAGAGAATGTTCAAATAGAGGCGGCAAGGATCGTTACCGGGGGAACAAGACTGACATCAATTCAAAATTTATATCAGGAAACAGGGTGGGAAAAGTTAAGCGTAAGACGTGAGGCTCATAAAATTGTATACTTTTATAGAATGGTTAATAACTTGACTCCAGCATATTTAAGTGAAATTTTACCAAGCAGAAATGATGAAATACATAATCATAACACACGTCAATCTTCGGCATTACATCAAATATCAACAAGAACGACTTTTTACTCAAATTTCTTCTTACCCTCTACAGTACGAATCTGGAACTCATTGCCTGATCAAGTTAAACATATGACCTCTGTAAACCAATTAAAAGCTTATTTCAAAAGTAAAGTCGTCAAAAAACCTTTATATTATTACCATGGTTCTAGAATTGGACAGATACTTCACTCTAAATTAAGAATGAAATGCAGCAATTTGAATAGTGATTTATTTTTGAAAAATCTTATACATTACCCACTTTGTGCATGTGGACAAGTAGAAACGGTGAAACATTTTCTTTTACAATGCAGACGATATGATGAAATTAGGTTAAGATTTTTACTGTCTCTTCAAATCTCAGAAACTATTGATACAGATCTACTTCTGTTTGGTTCGAACAATTTAACACTGGAGCAAAACAAGATGATATTTACAAATGTGCAGAGTTATATTTTAAGTAGTAAAAGATTTTCTTCTTGATATCTCTTCAATCCTTTCTTTTTTTTTTTTTNTTATTTATTTAGCTGTTATTTATTTATTTAAGTATTTATTTATTTTATTTTATTTATTTATTTATTATTTTTTTGTTTTCTTTTTTTTCCTATGCACTTACTTGCCCCATTTACACATCTTATCCCTATTTCTATTCTTTAAATATTGCACTATAACTTGTATGTCTGATCTTTTGTAATGAAATTTCATGTCATATTGGAAAACTACACCTTGAGCAAAAAATAAATTGTAATCAGATATGTATTATTTTTGGATACGGATTAATATAAGATATGTCATCTTGTTTCGGGATCCTATTAATCTTCTTTTAATTTTTGTTCATGTACATGTATATGATATTACTGTAATTATAGAGTTGATTAATAAAATATGTTTAAAGTAAACAGGTGTCAGTTTGTGAAATCCAGCTAAGTTGTCAAAACAATACCCAAGCCTGCCACTGATCATCGTTTGAAATTTTTACCTGTCCCATCTCGGGCGTCTGCTTGTCATGTGTAGTTTGCCGACAACGAATTGTTTGATTGCAATCAAAGACCCATTTAACAATGTTATGACATTTTAGTTACAAAACTAATAAACAACTATTGCAATTTCATCAATTTTGTTGGTGTCCACGGCTATGAAAGTAAAATTTTATTTTGTTTGCAATGTCCAACGCTGCCATTTTGATCATTACTTACTACGCATGTGTCATATTACAGGTGAAAGTGAAGGCGGTAAATATGAAACAAGATCGATATTAACCTAGTAAATATAATAACTAAAATGAATTATGAAATACAATCATATCTGCAAACAGTTTTCAAACTGTTTATAAATCCTGAAACAATTTTTCAGTATGGTACAAAAGATCGAAAATCACGGATTTGTATCAAGTGTTACTGGTAACGATTCCATTAGTATAAACCCAAACTTCCCATTCAAATTGTAGGTCAATAAAAAAGACAAAATACGTGAAAATATCTTTATTAGCACTGTTTTAACAATATAAAAACAAAATAAATCACCAGGTTAGTATCTTCAACCTACAAATGGCACCTACAACAAAAAAGAAAATTGTCAAAAATATTTATCACTCACATTGACGTTTCTGATGCATTTACATTTTACACAGACATCAGATTTTTTTTTTATTAAGCCTTAGATAGGTCGACTTCATTGGATAAGTCGAGGGCAGGGCTTTTCAGAAAAAAAATATCGACCTTTAGTCCGAAAAATATGGTACTTAGAATTTCATTATATACAGATTTAAGAGCTTGAGGTTCACTGACACGAAATAGCTCAATTGTCAATTCGATTTGTTTGTCTGCAAGACCTTCAACATTTTTTCATATTTGCAGGATGTTTTTTCACCTGATCTAGACATGCACCTGATACTTAAAATTTTAATTTTACATATTTTAGAGCTTAACTGAGATAAATGGCTTTTCTGTAGTGCAGGCGAAACAAGTGTTCCATGGAACACCCATCAATTTTTATACGGGTTTATATGGGTTCAGAAGTCTGCGGGGTTCGGGAGTTATGCCCCTTGATACTTCTAACATTTGTGAAACATGGTGGGGTATCATGTTATGCTCCATTACTATTTTTTTATGTTTTGAAGTTATTTATTATGTAGTAGATAAAGCACTTCTTCATCTCCCGAGGCCTGATGAGGTAGATAAGGTAGTGCTTTATCTTATTCAAATCCAGTACTAAATCTTGTCCAAATTATCCTTATAGCTCTCTATATAGTATAAAGGATAAAACACTGATTATTCATTTTCAAAGATACTGGTTAGAATGACATTCATTTGTATAAACTGCAATTTCTGTAATTTGTTTAGAAAGTAAACCTTTCAGCTTAGGCCATGAAAAAGATAAGAGAGTAGGAGAAATTTAAATGAAAAATAACTCTATATACAATGACAGTTTTATTGCTTTTTAGCTCGCCAGGACGAATGTCCGGATCCCTATTGTCATACCCCCGGTGTCTGCGTTGGCGTCAGCAAAACTTTAACCTGGCTTGTGGAATTGAGACCTGAATAGATAGGATGTTGATACTTGGTATGTGACTTCCTTGTGATAAGGGCTTTTTCTGGTACTATACTTGTAGACATTTTGACCTTGACCTTGCCCTGAGGGCAATTTTTTAAAAATGTTAACCTTGCCTCTAGAAGGTAGGCTTTTAGTGGTAGGGTGTTCATATTTGGTATGTAACTTCCTTATGATAAGAGCTTTCTTCTGGTACCATACTAGTAGACATTTTGACCTTGACCTTGCCCTGAGGGAAATTTTCAAAAAACTTTAACCTTCCTCTAGAAGGTAGGCTTTTAGTGGTAGGGTGTTTATGTTTGGTATGTAACTTTCTTATGATGAGAGCTTTCTTGTGGTACCATACTTAAAGACATTTTGACCTTGACCTTGTCCTGAGGGCAATTTGTAAAAAACTTTAACCTTGCCTCTAGAAGGTATACCTTTAGTGGTAGGGTGTTTATATTTTGAATGTAACTTCCTTATGGTGAGAGCTTTCTTGTGGTACCATATTTGTAGACATTTTGACCTTGACCTTGCCCTAAGGGCAATTTTTTTAAAAACTTTAACTTTGCTTCTAGAATTAAGTTGTTTAGTGGTAGGGTGTTCATATTGGTATATGACATTCTTTTGATGAGAGCTTTCTAACGGTACCATATTTGTAGATGTTTTGACCTTGACCTTGCCCTGAGGGCAATTTTTTAAAAAACTTTAACTTTGCTTCTAGAATTAAGTTGTTTAGTGATAGGTGTTTATATTTGGTATGTGACTTTCTTGTGAAGATAGCTTTCTATTACTTTCGAATTTATTGCGCATTGAGGTTACTGGAATCCCTGGCGAGCTATGTTGTTTTCTGACAACTCTTGTTATACTAAGAATCTGTAAATTTTTTAGATAATAGATTAAACGTGAATATAAATTTATAAGTGTAGTTACTGAAATTGATTGGTATTTTTCAGATGATAATAAGTAAATAACTTTGTGAGATGAATATAAATACTCCATATCCATTAATTGCTTATGGCATTGATCAAATGCTAATAATTTAAGATTTTGTGGTTTTTTTTATTACCGATATTTGATTGTGTTGTTTTTTTATCCTCCTTTTTTTGAAAAATTCCAAATTGTAATTAATATTTGTAGACCAAACCTACCATCTACTTTGCATTGATGCTTACTTTTATAAATCCGCAAACTTGTTGATAGATTGATTATCTATTACATGAGTACTTGAAACATTTTTATATTTTCAGGTCCAAAGGCTTTGATATCAAATGGGTTGATGATACACATGCCTTAGGGGTATTCTCAAGTGTAATAGCAGGTATTGAATTATATTTTATAGTTGTATTCCTCCATAGGTCATATGTCCATGGATGATTTTTGATTTCCACAGTTCGATTCAAAAAAGGTTGCTTTTATGCTACACTGAACATAAATTTAAATATTTGTCAAAAAACAAACATAAATGACAAAGGATGAGACACAAATTATAAAGTTACAAGGTTATCTCCTCAGTTACAGAAATACACACTATTTTCTACAGAAAGCATAATTATTACTTATATTAAACTAAAATAATAATAAAATTAGCATACATTAGAAACAGCATGGTGGTAAGATTTGTTTTTGAACATTGAACATTTACCCTCGCCACAGTTAACATTTAAGAGAATTCATCTGAAGTTATCAACAATATTTTACGAAAGGATATGGAGTAAATGAACAGGAGACCATAACACATATGTTAACTCCAACTGCAATAATTTTAATGAGCTGTATGGCCATTTCGGAAATTAATTCCTCATCAGCAGCACTAGAATCCAAACAAAGGAAATCAGATACATGTATAGTAGTGTAAAAAAATTTTTGCTTTGGTATTCGTTTGCCACTGTATAGATATGTTTGATTTAAGTAACAGTCCCAATAGATTGACAATTATTGATGTTATCCCTTTTGACAGTCAAATAAAATAGACCTTAGATTTTTGTCTGTTGTGCTTTTCTTGAAGGTTATCTCTTCATGCTGATTTTGGAATTTTTTCCACAATGCTATCCTTAAATTTTTGTCTGGTATGCCATTCTTCAATTTTGTTTTCTATTCCATTCTTACATTTTACCTCTTTTCTTTAAAAATTGAATTTATAAAGCTGTGCTACCTTTCAATTTTTGATAGATTTCCATTATAAGAAAGACAAATAAAGGTCAGATTGCTTTGACATACATGTATGTTCAGAAGTTTGCTCCATATTCTTTGGAGTAATATTTTGACTTGAAGCAAAAACATTTGTTATTTTATTACAGCCAATGAAGCATTACAGTTTACACATCCATTATTAAAAGTGGGACCATTATCTCAGGCTTGTAGACAGTCTAAACTTAAAGCTAAAAGGGCAGTAGGTATGTATAACTCAAGTCAGACCATTATCTTTCCAGTATGTCAGGCTTGTAGACAGTCTAAACTTAAAGTTAAAAGGGCAGTAGGTATGTATAACTCAAGTCAGACCATTATCTTTCCAGTATCTCAGGCTTGTAGACAGTCTAAACTTGAAGCTAAAAGGGCAGTAGGTATGTATAACTCAAGTCAGACCATTATCTTTCCAGTATCTCAGGCTTGGTGACAGTCTAAACTTAAAGCTAAAAGGACAGTAGGTATGTATAACTCAAGTCAGACCATTATCTTTCCAGTATCTCAAGCTTGGTGACAGTCTTAACTTAAAGCTAAAAGGGCAGTAGGTATGTACATTCACATGAGAAATACATTATAACGTTATTGTTGTCAAAGTAAGTTGCATAGACATGGCGGATGCCAACTATATCTTTAAGTACAAAAATCAATGTTCTCCTTATAAATATGATAAAAATAATCAAACACCTTTGAAAATGCAAGGTTTAGAAATCTCAGACACCCTCATGTAAGATTTCAATGGTTCTCTGACTAAGCAATCCTTGCAAGAAAAATATTGAAATCTTAATTTTTGGTGTCTGGGATTTCTTTATCTTGCACTTCGACAGTATGAGATTTTGTGAATCTTTGGCTAGACATTTTTTTCTGATTCTCTTTGGATGGTAGGCTGAGTAGACTGCAAGGTAATTAACTGTGTGTATATAGGTCTGAAGTGAAACCATTATCTTCCCATTAACTCAAATATCTCCACAATCTAAACTGTAAGTATAAATGGCTGTTAGTATTTAAACCTACAGTTGGGCCATAATCTCAAACTTAAAAAAGTTGAAATCAAAAGTTAAAAGAGAACCAACCCTCATAATCCAGTAGTTATCTCTCACTATGATAACTTCATTAATGCCTGAATGCATTTACTCTGCAAACTTCTCAATCTGACATAGTTTACTGTTATTTGTTGTTGTGACCAAAAAAATGAGAGCTATTTGTTTGAATAATTTCTGGATCTCTGGAAATTCCTGCCATCTTCATATCATACTTCAGAGAAGAATGAGGGTAGGTATGCTGTGTTTCCCCTTGTCCATCATTCATCCATTTGTCCATTAAACAGCATGGTGGTTACATGGTTTCTTTTCACAACTCATCCTACAATTTTTGTGAAGAAATATTTATTTGCACATCATTTGTACTTACACATACATCAAAAATGTTTATGTTGTAAGATTTGGATTTTGGGGCAATTTTACCAAAATATAGGTTGGTTTCATCGTCATTTTTAGACTGGCATTTCCACTGATAATGAAAACTCTACAATGTTTTATAACCAGTGAAGCACCTGTAAAATCACTACAGCCTATCACCTCTTCAGTATAAGTTCAATCTGTCAAAAAGAGTGCTTCAACCTACTTTTCCAGTGGCAGTCAGAATTTCCCATCCCATGACCCTTTCCATACCCCAAAGTGATTACAGTGCACCCTCGTTATATCGCCATAAATACCTTTGGGACCAGAGGTATTTTTGGCGATAAGTGAAGGTGAGGGTGGCGATATATCGAGGGAATAAATTACATAGAACTATGCAACTTTTTGATAAATGTACCTTGGAAATGGTTGGCGATAACTTGAGGGACCGCCGTTAAAGAGGGGCGGTATAACGAGGGAGCACTGTATTTTTAACAAACTTGTTCTCATCTTGATATACCTGAAATATTGTTCAGTAGATGTTAAACACTATTCAATCAATCAATCAAAAAGGATGCACCCAACTTGCAAATGTAAATGATAAGGTATATCAAGTACCTTTTCAAAGTCTGCAATTCTCTGTGATCATAATACTGACATTTTAACACTGACACTTAAAATGAACCACAACATAGCTGAAATTGGCTTTACACCAAGCAAACAGTGTAATCTTTTTAACTTCAATTTTTGTGTAACCATTACCTGTGATGATTAGGAACTGTCAAACAATTATATGTTTCTTTAACAATTTATGATTACAAATGTATAACCTTTTCCTGCTTTTCTCCCTTGGGGTGTTTTTTAGAATTAAAAAAAAATGATTAGCATTATACATGTACAATTTGTATAAAAAGGAAATCAAATTTGATATAAGAACAATTTTTTTTTTTATTTTACATGTTTAAGATAAAGTAACTGAGATATATTTGTGATAAAAAATGAAATCCTAACACAATTTGTCCTATTCTTTTAAAAAAGCTTAAAAAAATCATATAACCCAGTATTGCCCAGAATACTCATTTCAGGGAGTATTGCCCAGCCAGGGAAAACCTGCGTTTTTCCACACGGGAAAACCTGGGTGGTCGATACTTTGCCAACACTGTAGACAAGCATAATGACCTTTGCTTTATATCAGGTTTAAATCTGTATGTACTAGACCATAGACTGTGATGAGAATGTCTTACGTACAATTAAAGCAAATCCCACAATGCTGTCTTTAATATTATGAAATATAAAGATGATTAATTGTCATATGTCGGTTCATTAATCTTCGTTCTTTATTTATTACACTTGTATTACGTATTCGGTGTGAAATAAAATTACACATTGTTATTCCATGGTCATATGTTTAGGTAATCAGTTTCAGTGGGCAATTTGGTTTGATTGCACTTTGAGGTCATTTGATAATACTTGTTTATCAGGCTTTGGAAAATCTACTTAAATGATTATCGTATTTTTTTTTTTAATAAGAAATCAGTATTACTTTATATTTAATTATATTAACAGATAGAGAATGGATTATTTATTTATAATTCTTAATATTATTGTCCAGTTGCCTTTGACATTTGTATTAAAATCAAACAGAAAATTGAAGACACTTAATTTATTTGCATTTGATACGAATTAAACTAATATGTTTAGTTTTTGTTTCTCTAAAAATGCATTTGAAAAGTTGCAATCACACATAATGCATATCAAATGAGCATTGAAAATGTTTATGATCCATTATCAATGCACATTATTTGTACGTTTCAATGCAGCATAATTTTTTTATACGACCGCAAAAAAATTTTTGAGGTCGTATATTGGTATGATACTGGCGTCGTCGCAGGGGCATCTGTAGACTCTTCGTTTCCCTGAGATAACTTCAGTTCTAGTTGATCAATCCGTATGAAATTTTAAGATAATGTTCCTTGTCATAAAAGGAAGGTTGGGATTTGTTTTGGGTATTGTGACCCCGCCCGTTTTTTCAAAAAGGGCCAAATTAGGTGTTTTCATATATTGGGCTGTAGAATATTTATTATTTATTTGATTTTGATGGGGTTTCTTTCAGTGTGATCCTAAGGAAATTTCTTATCGGGTGTAAGTCAACGGATTTCATGTCACGTGTACCGTTAATGAGATATATGGGTCCCAAAACTTGGGAAATCTCAAAAATCTAATTTTTTGTCCGATTTTGATGCAGTTTTTTTCATTAGATTCCTTATGAAAAATTAATATAGCGCTCAGTTATTATATTTTTGGTAACTTGTTTGCTTTCCCAGCTATGAGGGGCCGAATGGGGCCAAAATTGCAAATTTGTGGATTTCCTGAAATTTTTATTTTTCATCGGATTTCGATGGGATTTTTTTCTTTGAATTCCTCTTGATATAAGCTTTCAGGGGTATGTCAATGGATTTTGCATAGCTCTTACCGTTTTCGAGCTACAAGGGGTCAAAGGGGCCAAAATTGCAAATTTTCTAAATATGTGAAATCTTTATTTTTCATCGGATTTCGATGGGAATTTTTTTCTTTGAATTCCTCTTGATATAAGCTTTCAGTAATATGCCAGCGGATTTTGCGTAGCTCTTACTGTTTCCGAGCTACAAGGGGTCAAAAGGGCCAAAATTGCAAATTTTCGAAACATGTGAAATCTTTATTTTTCATTGGATTTCAAGAGGATTTTTATCTTTGGATTCCTCTTGATGTAAGCTGTCAGTGAATGTCAGCCGATTTTGCGTAGCTCTTACCTTTTTTGAGCTACAAGGGGTCAAAGTGTCTAAAATTTTTGTTAAGAATTTCTGTTTTTTATTTATCCATAAGTGATCAAACAAGTTGATTTTTCTACCTAGTATGTGTCCAGCTAATTACTGTGTCAAGCTCCTTTCTGTGTCCATCTTATTGTGTCAAGCTCTAATTTACTGTGTCCACATTCACCTTAAACTACACTTGTTTGAATTTCAGTGGTCGACATGCTGCCGTCATATCATGCTGCGCTTGGCATAGCCCTTTATTTTATGTTGGCTAACCAAGCAAATTGATATATTTTACCTATCTGGGCAAGATTTTATACACCTCTCAATTAAGCGGAATTACAGGTATATTGGCAGAAACTTTTAGAAACAATTTCAAAGTTCATGTAGTAAAAATTGTTTCTTGTTCAAATTTCACACTTCCCAAGGGGACTAACTGATACTTGAATTTGATTTTACCAATTTAAGGGGTTCACAGACCCCAGAAAGCTGATTTGTGAATTCAGTTTGTAAGTCCACAACTCTCCAAATTATTAGTCAGATTCTAACTAATGTTTCAGGGCATTGTGTTCACCTAAACTAGTTGTGCACCTCACCATTACTGATTTTAAAAGTTCATTTAGTAAGAAATAATTCATCCTTTTCTCTCGTTTTACTGAGATCCACTCACAAAAAGACTGACTTTCTTATATTCATGAAAGATATCCCAATCTTTGATCTGCTCTCATGTTAGAAGCTATAATAATAATATGTTTATTATTTGTTATATATTTGAAAAAGAAAGGAAATGAGGTAAATGCAAAGCAGACAGCATCCCATCTCCAAGTTAGAAAGACCCAAAACAAAGCATCTAGAGGTCACTGTGCAGTCTTCAACACAGTGAGGAACCTCACACCATATAGCAAGTTCTAAATGACCCTTAAAAGTAAAAAAAGTGAATAAATCAATGAAAATCAATGTCATAATTAATATAAAATAAGATTGCCCATAGTTATTCTGCTATGATTTATGGAGATAATCAGTATCAGTGTGATCTGTTAAGGTGATTGTTTGGTTTGACTTTTGTTTGGATGCCATCTACAAAATATTTTTTGTCTTTGGAAAATCTACTTAGGTAAATATTATAATGTTGTAAGTGTATTAATTTTTAATCGTATTAATAGGCAGGTTGTTGATTATTTTTCCAGAATAAGCGCTTATACAGAGATTAAGTGCACAATCCAATTTTGTCTCCTTCCATGCCATGACCATGGGACCCTGTAATGGTCTGTGTCCCCTTCTGTCAGTCCATCCATATGTCACACTGTCTTATAGACACAACTCCTCAGAAAGGGCTACTTGGATTGGTTCTTATTTTACAGGATCATTACCGGTAGTCGCCATATATACTAGATCATATCACATTGCCATTTTGATTCATCAAATTTTAAAGGAGTTATGGGACTTTGAAGACTCAGTCCTTTTTAATCAAAATAATGATAAAATTGTACAACTTGTTATTTATGATTTTTTAACATTTTAATGGTAAATTCAAATTTTCATCAGATTTGCAAGTTAAGACACCCAAAAAGCTTTCAAATAGTAAAACTGGCTATTTGAACAATAACAAATTTTCTTCTTCACATTTGTATTCTGATATACTAGACATTTGCAATGTTACTGGGAATGTCAAGAGTTTGTCATATCAAGTTTTTATTTTATTCCACAGAATTTCTACAGCCATACAAACCCAGACCTGAGACAACAGCAGTTGTTGCTAGAAGGATGTTAACAGGAGCGCTAGGTCTGAAAACCAAAGTCTCTAAAGAACAGAGGGAGAAAGAAAGGGAAGAAAAGCAAAAATTAAAAGAAGCCAAAGGTATTGAAAATCTAATGTTAAGTATGTATATGAAGTGTATTTCAATTTTAAACAAACATATTTTTATTGTAAAAGAAGGATCTTGTAACAGAAAGGAAATGTGATTTTTAGTTCGCCTCAACGAAGTTGAGGGGGACTATTGGAGTACCCCCGGTGTCGGCATCCGTGTCCATGTCCATGTCCGCGTCTTCATCCGCGTCTGCATTTAGGTATATATCTTGGTAACTATGAAGGGTAGGGTCATCAAACTTTGTGTACAGCTGCATCTTGGGCTAACTCACATCCTCCAGGAAAATTAGGTCTCTTTGACCTATATTTTCGGATTGACTGGCTTTCATTATACCCCCCGCAAACAAAGTTTGGGGGGGTATATAGGAATCACCCTGTCCATCCGTCCTTCCGTCTGTCCGTCCGTCTGTCCGTCCGTCTGTCTGTCCATCCATGTACCTTGTCAGCGCATGTTCTCCTAAACGGCTGCTTGGATTTTGATGAAATGTTACACAATTGTAGTACACCATCTGAAGATGTGCATGAAGTAATATGGTTGCTGCCCGAAATTTTTAAGGGGAGATAATTCGTCTTTGAATATTTTGTGGAAAAGGGGGGAGGCGAACCTTGTCAGCGCATGTTCTCCCAAACGGCTGCTTGGATTTTGATGAAATGTTACACAGTTGTAGTACACCTTCTGAAGATGTGCAAGGAGTAATATGGTGGCTGCAAGATGTGCATGAAGTAATATGGTGGCTGCAAGAAATTTTTAAGGGGAGATAATTCGTCTTTGAATATTTTGTCAAAAAGGGGGGAGGCAAACCTTGTCAGCGCATGTTCTCCTAAACGGCTTCTGGGATTTTGATGAAATGTTACACAGTTGTAGTACACCATCTGAAGATGTGCATGAAGTAATATGGTTGCTGCCCGAAATTTTTAAGGGGAGATAATTTGTCTTTGAATATTTTGTCAAAAAGGGGGAGGCATACCTTGTCAGCGCATGTTCTCCTAAACGGCTTCTTGGATTTTGATGAAATGTTACATAGTTGTGGTACACCACCTGAACATGTGCATGAAGTAATATGGTTGCTGTCCGAAATTTTGAAGGGGAGATAATTTGTCTTAATATTTTCAGGAAAAAATGGGGGAACTATATCATTTTGTCCATACTTTTATTGTGTCCACATTTGTACTGTGTCCACAACTGTATTGGGTCCACACACACTTAAATTTACACTTGCCATATTGATTCAGGGTTCAATTAGCGGGGGTATACCTGGCTGCCATTTGGCGACAGCTCTAGTTTAATTTTAGGTCCGAGTTGATATCTCAGTAACTGTACATGGTAGGATCATCTAACCTTGCATGTGCATGCATCTTTGGTTGTAGGTCAGCATCCAGGCAAAATTAGGTCACTTTGACCTATATTTTCTGCATGATAGACTTACATTCAAGTTTACGTCCGAGTTCAGATCTAAGTAACTCTACATGGTACAATCATCTAACCTTGCATGTGCATGCATCTTTGGGGATAGGTCAGCATCCAGGCAAAACTATGTCACTGACCTATATTTTCTGCATGATTGACTTACATTCAAGTTTACGTCTGAGTTCAGATCTAAGTAACTGTACATGGTACAATCATCTAACCCTGCATGTGCATGCATCTTTGGCAGAAGGTCAGCATCCAGGTAAAATTAGGTCACTTTGACCTATATTTTCCGCATGATTGACTTACATTCAAGTTTATGTCCGAGTTCAGATCTAAGTAACTGTGTATGGTAGGATCATCTAACCATGCATGTGCATGCATCTCTGAGGGTAGGTCAGTATCCATGCAAAATTAGGTCACTTTGACCTATATTTTCCACATGATTGACTTACATTCAAGTTTATGTCTGAGTTCAGATCAAAGTAACTGTACATGGTACAATTATCTAACCTTGCATGTGCATGCATCTTTGGCGGTAGGTCAGCATCCAGGTAAAATTAGGTCACTTTGACCTATATTTTCCCTATGAGTGACTTACATTCAAGTTTACGTCCGAGTTCAGATCTTAGTAACTATACATGGTACAATCAACTAACTTTGCATGTGCATGCATCTTTGGGGGTAGGTCAGCATCCAGGCAAAATTAAGTCACTTTGACCTATATTTTCCGCATGATTGACTTACATTCAAGTTTATGTCCGAGTTCAGATCTAAGTAACTGTACATGGTAGGATCATCAAACCTTGCATGTGCATGCATCTCTGGGGGTAGGTCAGCATCCATGCAAAATTAGGTCACTTTGACCTATATTTCCCACATGATCGACTTACATTCAAGTTTATGTCTGAGTTCAGATTTAAGTAACTGTACATGTTACAATTATCTAACCTTGCATGTGCATACATCTTTGGGGGTAGGTCAGCATCCAGGCAAAATTTGGTCACTTTGACCTATATTTTCTGCATGATTGACTTGCATTCAAGTTTACGTCCGAGTTCAGATCTAAGTAACTGTACATGGTAGGATCATCTGGCCTTGCATGTGCATGCATCTTTGGGGGTAGGTCAGCATCCAGGCAAAAATAGGTCACTTTTCTGTTTATGTCCGAATTCGGGTCTCGGTTTCTGTACATGGTAAGATCATCCAGCCTTTGTATACAAGCATAAGGTATGGTAAATGAGCACCCTGGCCAAATAGGGTTTTTGTGTCCATGTGCCATAACGAGGCGAACTTTGTAATCGTTGATTACCTATGTTTTTTCTTTGGCCCAGTAAAGTAATGCAAAACACATACTGGAAAAATAAGTGAACTTTTATTATAATGAATCTAAAACTAATAAGTCCACTTCAGTGAAGTCACACCTGACTTTGTCAATCTGAGCATTGGCTAGCAAACAAGGATCCAATACAAATAAGGTCACTTTCATTTTCAGTATTAGATTTTAAATATTTTTAAGTCCAGTTTTGGTAGATTTTCTGAAACTCTCAGAGACAACTTATTTCTAAGAATTTTACCTTGCAACCACAACTTAATACATGCCAAATTATAATGACATTTTACTGTTCAGGCCAGATACAAGGTTCAGCAGAATAGTCACAATTTTTTTAACCCTAAGACAAAAAGAAATGAAAATCCATCATAAAAGTTACTTCTCTAACCCTAAGATAGCACAAAAGTAATTCTTTGAAGGGTAAGCATGGTCAGCTCCATGTGTGGCACCCAACACTTTATCAATGAAAAGTCCAGTTTTAAGTCATATTAGTTTTTTGTCTTTTTAGTAATATTAAGGTAGGATCTGGTAATTAAGTGATTTTAGTAATATACAGTAATATACAGTTATTGACTGGTGCCACAACAACAGCTATTTTTGTTAAGACCCAAAGACCAAACTGTAGCCCAAGGCTGACAGGTCGAGAGCAACAGTTTGGTGTGAGGGTCTAACAAAGCAGCTGTTGTTCAAGAAAGCAGTCTATAACCGTTTTTTTATACTTCAAACCATCACATTATACTACCTAAATACACATATATTTTATATATTACTAGCTAAATATATTTTTATATATTATTCCGACATTGCTTTGGAATTTGTTTGCTTGTGTATGACTAGAATGTATCAAGATGCCTATATACTGAATGTATTGACCTATGAAATCGGTAATATACGGGGATATATATGTTTAACGATGGATCCGGCAGTACACAGTGAATGCATATTTATGTTGCAACCTATAGTATTCTGTGAAATGCGTCTTTTACAATTATGTCTAAATGGAATTGCTGTAAGTGATACTCACTTATATGTGGAATGAAATAAGCATTTAAGATACACTATGAAATGAAATGCCTCCAATTAAAACAATTAATGATCAACTTGCAATTTTATTTGCTGGCCGACATTTACTGCGGATAGCCTCTAGCTTTATACACATAATTGTATTGCAACTCTCCAAACTAGTTTCCAATCCCTGAAAGTAAATTGATTTATACTGAACACATCTTAAAAAACAGCTCACCATCTCAGCTGACCAGTTTTATTACCTACCAAATTCTATCAAACTGATTAAGTAACTTTAAAGTGATTAGTTTTTTGATACAGAAAGAAAACTTGACAATACAAATGATTACCTGGGGTAGTATCAGACTTTTTAGGGCTTTATTTCTTATTCTGAATGCATATGTGCTTTATATTAACACATAGTATTTTCTTATTTCTGTAAAGTGGTATAATGTCATTATGGCTTTTAAAAACAAAATGAAATGTGTAAGTGAATGCCTGGGGGGTATTAATTGACTGTAATTAAGCCTTCCCAAATATCACTCCCTAAATCTTCATCTTTTCAGGATGGCACAAAGTTTTTACTAATAATAAAAGAAATACAATCGGGTTCTATAAAACTAAGCCAAGTAAAATTTATTTTTGAAATGTTTCATAATTCATAAATAAATCTCTGATACATTCCCCAACTTTTCTCATCATTTTAATCCCTTTGAAGTAGTTTAATCAGTTTGATAAAATTTTCCTAGCAAATGAAACTCCTAAAGTGTGAAAAACAAACTGTACTAACAAATGACCTATATACAAGTCAGTTTACCTGGGGAAACAGATAATTATCTAAGACTACTCCAATTGATCTAGGGGTAAAGTCAGAGGTTATCTGCAGTAAAAAGATAATGAATTATAGTAAAGAACAAACCAGTCAATTTAGAATAAAATGTGTATGTTGCAATATTTAATTATGACGAAATAATAACCATGTGACGTCATTCACCAATGAAATGCCATTGAGTGGGCATTGAGAAGCCGGTAACAGGTTGGAAGTGGGTAACAGTTCAAAAACCATTGACCGGGCAATAGTCTTTTAAGATGTGAATTTATAAAAACAGACAAAATGTTAAAAATCTTCTGTAATTGATTATATAGTAAAAATGTATAGAAAGGCAACTGGGATTATTGTTTACTTAAATTATTTCTTTATCAAATTTTATCCAAAGATTTTTGTTATTTTTCAACTGAGTTTTAAAAACGTATGCTATTTTCACATGATTAGCATTTATCATTGTGGAACTACTCAAGGGATCTAATGGATAGTTCACATTTATCATTGTAGAACTACACAAGGGATCTAATGGGTTGTTCACATTTTTTTTTCATTACAGAGAAGAAGAAGAAAGAAAGACAACAACAAGTAGATATATGGGAGGGAAATATTACATCTAATGTACATACAGATGGAGAGACATGGTATGTAGACAACTTTTCAATGAAATTAGTTCAAACTAAAATGTAGAAATGATATGGTTTTCTGTTTTTTCTTAAAGAGTTTAATGTATAAAACAATATCTTGATTTGGTTTTAGAAACTTAATTTGATATATTAAATTATAAAAATAGAGGCACAATTCAAATCCATAACAAATGAAACAGCAAGTTAAGGTTCTTAACTTATTATTTGGCAAATATAAGGGGATCTTAAAAGGAATTAAAGAACATTGAACACACTTTAACTTGTCTGATTGATTAGAACTCAGTATGAAATGACATGTTATGCTTCGAATAAAGATGATCTTTAAATTTACATGACTGTGATTCAATACAAATAGCAATTAGATAATTTTGAAATGTATCAATACAAATGCAGCATTGTAATTCTGGCAAAGTTGGACTACTTTTTGCCGGGAATTAATCTATTAAATAAAACTTATATTCGGCTCATATCAATATTAATGTTAATTTTTTTCCTCATTTCAAGGCGAACAGAATTAACTCTTACAAATTTTAGCTCACCTTTCTTTTGTGATGATGCATTTTTGACATCCTTTTTATTCAAAGATCTTCTCTGAAATCACTCTACTGGACCAGTTTCATCCAAACTTGGTCACAAGAGTCCTTGGGATTCCCCTTTAAAAATTATGATTTTCATGTTTGTATCCAACCAGTTACTATACCATAGTCAAAAATAGTATTTTTATAAACAAAGCCATGCTACATTGTACTTTCACTTTGAATGTGCAAAACTTCTAAATTCAAATTACTGGCTTGACCAGAAGTAAAACTTTATGGCCTCCATAACATGTAAAAAGCATAGAAGCTTACTTAATGGAAACATACCGTATATACTCGATTATAAGTCGGAAATTTGGGAGCTAAAATTCATTTCCAAAGAAGGGATCCGACTTATAAGAGTAACCAAGAACCAAGGAGGAAAGTCGAGAACGTAAAATGTCCGGTAGACACATTCAATGATGACCAAATACAGTTTGCCGGTATTCAACAATCATCTGGTTCTATTGACACATTATTTATTACTTTTAATGAAAGAAATAAGCATTTTTTAGTTGTTTTCTTACTAAATTCACGATGTTTTCATTTCAGCATCATGGAGGTACTTAATGTGTATTTACGTTTCACTATTTGTGTACTAAGTTGATTTCACTAATTACCGAAATCGACAATAACTAACACCTTTCTCCTAGGAATGTCATATCGTATCTTATTTGACATTTCCAATACTGTTTATTATTTTTTTAACTTTAATTCCATATAAAAGAAATAATTTATATTTTAATACTAATTTTAGACCGGCTGTAAAAATTTTTAATATTGGAAACACATACTTTTCATGTAGAAGACATTCTTTTATTCCAATGTACGCCATTTAATAAATTATATCGATTTCATGTTGAAGTTTTGGTACACAACTTGACAACGATCTCCGACCGACTTATAATCGTGATCAACGCTAAATACAAAGTTTTTCTTCACGAAAAGACCTTCCGACTTATAATCGAAAATATACGGTACATGTATATGCCAAATGATTTGGCAGGTAAAATTTGTAATTTGCATACCACAATCATACCTGCCAACTTTCACGATTTTGGCGTGATCTACACGATTTTAACCTTCTGTCACGATGTTACGATCGTGAAACAAAAATTTGGCATAAAACACGATTTTGGAGAAATTCGCACGAAAAAATGTTTGTTTACACGATTTCGACCGTTGAAAGGGAGATAATCCAAATTCTCGAAAGGGATTTAACCAGATTCTCGATATTAGCCAATCAGATTCGGTTTTACATCGATCACGCCATATTTGCATGGAGAAACAGCTGATTGGAGCCGGAATGTAAACAATCGTAAATATGATGAGTTTGGTTGATTTTTTGTTGATTTTAAGGCTTCGGCGACGTAAATAAAGTTATGCAAATGGATGGACCACCGTCAATCATAGTGAACAATTCTTGAGTTATGAATCAACTTGCACAATCCCTGATACAATGAGCTGCAAGCACAACACTTGACAGTATGCGAGTGACTATCACTATGTCGTTGCAAGTTCCCCGTTCTGCAGAGTTTGCATAGTTGAACTAAGTAGCCTTAACGACATTAACAAACATATTGGTACTGTAATGCACGAAAGGTCAGATAAAAATCCCAGAACACCACACTTTTGACGGAATCAGAAAAGGCAAAAAACTAAAAATATGGAATGCTTGCTTTATTTATAGAAGAATGGAATAAAAGGAGAAATGAAGTAAATGTACATCAGGCAAATAATGAGAGAATGGTTTCATTAACAAGCTTACAATCTTTAATTTTCATGAAAACAGTAAACTGTAAATTCAAATAACAGCAACATAATGATTTACAGCAAGCACTGCTTTTTGTTTCCCTTTAACATTTAAAACTAAGTTAAAATTTAACAGAACATAAAACACCAAATGGCCCAAAAATATTTGAAAACCATCAGAAATGCCCAAAACACAATAAAATAGGAATGTCTTGCCTCCCTCAATAAAAAGTAAAGTCTTCTATAACACCTAGATGTTTGTATTTGATAAAAAAGAGCATCAAGTATAAGACAAAAAAAAACTTCGAGCAAAATGCCGCGAAATCTCACACGACTGAAAAGGAAGATCGCGCATAAAAACCCCCATGGAGATTTTCAAAAGTTGGCAGGTATGCACAATTTGGAGACATGATTGAAATTTCTTATGAGACTTTTAAATTGAATCACTGCTTTGATATGTAACTGCATAGGCCTGTCCATCTTTAAAATCATATTGCCTCATGATGTGGACTTGAAATATTAAATTAAAAACAATCATGAAACATTATAGATATATATGTAGTAAATTCTGACCTGGAACGAATTTCTTGGTTTATAAATCCTACAATGTCCTATTAGATGTGTTGGATGGTGTACCTAACTTCATTATTATATTGATGTACATATTTGTCATTAAAATTTTAAGTTTTACATAGACCATTGATAATAATTGTAAAATTGACAAATGTATACACATATAGTATTTTTTCTATTACAGATGAATGTAACTACCAAAAAGATCAAGCAGCTATCTTGCCTTTGTATTATGTGTGTTGATAATGGAGTCAATGAGCAGCAAAATTAGATCTTGAAAACATTCCATGACACCATCTATAGAGAATGCCAGCTGATTTAAAAGAGCATTAGAATGAAATGATATTTTGAGATTTTNGACCGGGGGGGTCCGGTCCTGTTCCCAGCATTAGTTCTCCATTATATGTTCATGTCCCCTTTCATTTACCTGTTACTTTTATTCACGTTAGGTGTATTTATTGTAACTGGGGTTCATGTTCACTAGGAATAGCGTAAATATCCCCTGTTTTCCTTGTAACCTGTCGTCTACATTTCAAGACTGGCGCCATATTTCTTATTTACATTCTAGTGCGCATGTAATCTCCGTGGGATCTTGAGGCACACTTCCGCCCATGTAAACCAATCAGAGAACTTGCTCCGCCCACTGTGTCGCGACACACTTTCTGTGTCTTACTATTTTACTATAAAAGCATGCGCGACTTTGGCGACATAAGAACTGTGGCCTGTCACCAAGGCATACGTAACCTTAGGCGCCTTGATTAAACCAGAGCGAACCACTCACAGTTCGATACACAAAACTACCAGGAACCATTATTTAGGAACCTTGAGTACGTTTCCCCTTCAAGTTTTATCGATCTTGACCTGTGACTTTATATTTACGCTATATTTCACCATGTCCCGTGTTGTGTCCGTGGGGGGTCTCTGATCTGTTTTCGCTCTGGGAGGGTTTAACATATTGTTGTACAATTTATTGTTATCCTTATTAAATTGTTGAACTTTANTTGAATTGATCTATCTTATTTAAGATCTATATTTAGTATCTACAGTAATTATTTTACTGTGACCAAGTTTTATGAGGAACCAGTGTCTTCTGCCACGCTACCAATGGCAATGTGTATAAGGAACCATTATTAGAGAACCTCTTCGCCGAATATGCAGGCCGAGATATAGCGTACAAAGTATCGGTTTATATACACACACAAAACATATACAAAAACACGTTACCCCAAGTGTAACATTTTGGCAATGTGTATAAGGAACCATTATTAGAGAACCTCTTCGCCGAATATGCAGGCCGAGATATAGCGTACAAAGTATCGGTTTATATACACACACAAAACATATACAAAAACACGTTACCCCAAGTGTAACAATATTGATGTACATATTTGTCATTTAAATTTTAAGTTTTACATAGACCATTGATAATAATTGTAAAATTGACAAATGTATACACATATAGTATTTTTTCTATTACAGATGAATGTAACTACCAAAAAGATCAAGCAGCTATCTTGCCTTTGTATTATGTGTGTTGATAATGGAGTCAATGAGCAGCAAAATTAGATCTTGAAAACATTCCATGACACCATCTATAGAGAATGCCAGCTGATTTAAAAGAGCATTAGAATGAAATGATATTTTGAGATTTTATGATTCACATATTAGTATTTTATGTACATGTATGATAATTTAATCATTTTAGAAACATGTTAAAATGTGTAATATTTTACATATGAAATCAAAAACAGCATGACATTGCATTTTTTATTTGAGTCATAACCTTTTTACATTTTAATTACTGTTAATGAATTTGCTATTAAATATTTTGTTATAATGAATTTTCTGTCTCTTTAATAAATTTTATGCAACTTAAACAGTAATAAATATTTAATTGTAAAATTAATTTTACCGAAGTTAATTCCATTAAGTGGAAGACTGGTAGTTTTGCAACTTATAAAATTCTCTGAATGACATGTTTAAATCTGACAGTTACTCGTCAGTTTGTCATATAAATAGGGATGCAAGTTTCAATTAATTTTAAAACATACAGATACACCTGGATATTACATTTTGAAACTACATGTATCTTTCTTATTGTATAACTACTCAACTGTGATGAATATGTGCCAAGCAACTCAATAAGGCAGATAGGTTACGTCACATTTAATCCATTGCATTGATGGAAGCAAGTGACATTTTTATTTACATTTATCATGGTATATTAACAATTTTTAGCAATATACCAAAATTTGGGATGCAACTTCATGCAGATTAATTGCCTAGGCATTTACTTAATGACAGTAATACTGTTATGATGTCACTTTCTAGAGTGACAAAAAATTGTTGTCTTTTTCACCACTGAAAATACTACATTAATTTCACTAGGAAAAAGTGGTAACATACTGCAATTATATAATAAATCACAAATAATAAATTGAATGTCATTATTCTAGGAAGCCATATTTTATTGGGAGCAATTTAAAATCGCAATTTTATCATGAATTTTAATAGATTACTAACCCTTTTCTTTAAACAATGGTATGCAAATTAAATGAACTCAACATGATGACACAAACTGCACATCTTAAAATATTTTATTAATTGCAGTCAAATAAATCACACATTTATAGACTTGATTAAAGATATGATCAGTTACAGAGTTAGGAGTAAGGTATATTTCCTCTTCATTTTTACCAGAGATACTTAAGAATGTAGTCAATTATGAAAGATTCTAAACATAGAGGTATTTGTGAAGAACATGGTGTGAGTGTTTACAATTGTAAATTATATTTAATAAATTAATGTCACAAAAGTGTTCTAAGATTATAACTGAGTCAGTGAGTTCACATTTTCTGTGATATATTTGTACATTGAGTATTTATAGCTAATTTAAAACAAAAATACCTTCATGGACGAATTTAAAAAAGTGCTGATTTTATGTATTTATTTTATTATTTTAGTATTAAATACACTGTATATCAAAATAAAATAAATTTCATCAGTTTTACATTTGCTTATTGTTCCTTGACCATTGTTTCAAGGGTTCTCTTCTTCTTTTCTTTTCCACTTGAAAGTTGCAGTCCTTAGGGTAGTGTCTATCTCTTCTTCTCAACTATGCAAGTTTGCAGGTGCTAATTCAAATATTATACCTTCAAATGGTACCAGATTTGAGTACCGGTAAATGCTTAAAAGAGTATGATACCCATAAACTGAGAATAACTGAAAATAAAGAAATGAAACTAATTGTTTTCTGGATTATAGTAAAAGTTTGAATCAAAGGCAGAACTGAATAGTTTCTTTTTTACATACCTGGCTTAAAATCCCATTTTAGCTTTTACCATCAGTAGGTGTCAGTTAGTGTCCATCCTTTGTCCGTCTGTAATCCATAGTAATTTTTTAAGCTGTTAAGTAGCTTTATACTGTTGCTTTCAGTGTAGACTAGACACTAGCCAGATGTACCTAGCAGACATCATATACGCAATAATGTAGTTCATGTCTGGCAGTAGTTTGTTAGAAACTAATCGTCAAATTCAAATTATTCCCTTTGAAAATGTTCAGACTGAAAGTATATGCAGTTTCTACAAACAACAGCATGAAAAATGTAGCTTTATTTGACATTCGTAATTCACGATTCGGTTCATTCATAAAAAATTCCCGCGGTGCGCTATAATTTTAACAAGTTTTGTATGAATGGAAGCATAGTAACTTCTACGATCACCTAAAAATTGTAACTCGTAAAGCTGTATGAATCTCTTATTATGATCATGACTTTTTATCGTTTTATTGTGTATATTAACATCTTATCATTTAAAAAGGTTAAAGCATATTCATTTTCTCGACCCGTCTTCCAATGTTGACATTTTGTGGACAGGTGTGCCAAGCGTTTACCTCCAGCGTTGGAGAGATAAGAATTGGCATTACTTATTAACATTGTACGACTCGTCTCCAAACGCCGGTTTTGAAAAGAATTAAAAAAAAACTTCTCCGTAGGATAAATTATATGACCTTTAAATCCTTTGAATTTACAATGAACCATTATGCAAATATATCAAAAATGAATTATTGGTACAGTTTCAAACTTTATCTTTGACGGCGTACCGTATTCATTCTATTGAACGCCCTGGGGGCGTTGCATTTTCTCCAGAGGGGGGCGTTTATTTCGTACCAAAAATCGATTTTGTCTTGTATCATTGTTGTGAGAAATAGACTATAGTACAACTGTTCTATAAATAGCGCTATTACCAGATGTATCTAACCTACATCTGCATTGTGTAATTATTGAAATTTGATGCGGGTCAATCCCTTTGCTGTAACGTGTTTCAATATTTGAAAGTGTGAAATGTGTATCCGTGTGTAATGGAATGCTTTACATTTAATAGTTCAATAAGGGGATATCACGTTCACAGATCGGTTTGGAGTTATCAAATTGGCGACAAATTAAATTTGGAAATTGAAGAAAACAATAATGAAGACAAGTTTGCCGTAAAGTTGATTTTATTACGCGGAAATCCGAGTGAATGTGTCGGCCACGTGCCTGCAGAATTTCCTAAAATTTTTCACTATTTCCTCAAAAGAGGCGGCGTAATATCAGCCGAGGTAACCGGGGTAAAATTCTTTTCGAACAGACTAGAAATTCCATGTGTATATAAATTTTCCGGCTCCGAAAATGATTTGAAGATGCTCACCAAACTTTTGAACAAGTAATGGCAGCTAAACAGAAAAAAAATTATAACTTTGCTTACAAACTTAAAGTAATTGCGTTTGCTGATGAGAAAGGAAAACATGCGGCATCAAAAATGTTTAACGTGGACAGAAAACGCGTAAGAGAATGGTGCCAAAACAAGACAGAAATTGAAAAAGGTTCAAAAACACAAAAAAGAAAGTCAGGGGGAGGTAGATCACTTAAGTATCAAGACATTGAAAACAAACTGATATCATGGTTTCGGGAAAGGAGACAGGCAGGGGTGCGGATATCGGGAAAATCGATGAAAACGGAGGCTTTGAGACTCCATCGAGAAAACGGCAGTCAGTCTTTTAAGGCTTCTTGTGGTTGGTTCCGTCGATTTAAGATTAGAAATAACATTACTTTTAGGAGAACAACCCATGTTTCTCAGCACCATAAACAGATTGTTGATGACCGTGTAGATAATTTTTTGAAGTATGTTATACGAATG
>MJUU01051038.1:10786-22343 GCA_002080025.1 Modiolus philippinarum | reverse complement strand
GGTTTTAGAATTTACATAAATTGAGATAATAGTAATTGATCAAAGTGTTCACATGAGATATTATCTCATGTACAAGTACGCTATACTAAGAAAAATAAAGAGCATACATCTCTACCACGGGGAATTGTTTTACCAACTCCACACTGCAATAAAAGACAAACTCTTGTATTAAATATTTAACGAAAGGATATGGAGTAAATGAAAATGAGACCACAAAACATATGTTAACCTCAACCGCAACAACTTAATGAGCTGCATGGTCATCTCGGAAACTAATTCCCCACCAGCAGCATCAGAACCCAAACAAAGAAAAATCCAAATTCAAAAAAAGTTTTAAATGCATAAAACCAAACGAAATCCGAATAATCAGTAATATGAAATAAAGCCAAGAACAAAACTACGACGGAGGGAGTTGATCTTTCGGTTTTGGAATTTACATTAATTGTGATAATAGTAATTGATCAAAGTGTACACATGAGATATTATCTCATGTAAAAGTACACCATATTTAAGAAAAATAAAGAGCACACATCTCTACCACGGGGAATTGTTTAAAAAACTCCACACTGCAATAAAAGACAAACTCCTGTATTAAATATGAAACGAAAGGATATGGAGTAAATTAACATACGACCACAAAACATATGTTAACTCCAACCGCAACAACTTAATGAGCTGCATAGCCATCTCGGAAACTAATTCCCCACCAGCAGCACCAGAACCCAAAACAAAGAAAATCCAAATTCAAAAAAAGTTTAAAATGCATAAAACCAAACGAAATCCGAATAATCAGTAATATCAAATAAAGCAAAGAACAAAACTACGATGGAGGGAGTTAATCTTTCGGTTTTAGAATTTACATAAATTGAGATAATAGTAATTGATCAAAGTGTTCACATGAGATATTATCTCATGTACAAGTACGCTATATTTAAGAAAAATAAAGAGCATACATCTCTACCACGGGGAATTGCTTTACCAACTCCACACTGCAATAAAGACAAACTCTTGTATTAAATATTTAACGAAAGGATATGGAGTAAATGAAAATGAGACCACAAAACATATGTTAACTCCAACCGCAACAACTTAATGAGCTGCATGGTCATCTCGAAAACTAATTCCCCACCAGCAGCACCAGAACCCAAACAAAGAAAAATCCAAATTCAAAAAAAGTTTAAAATGCATAAAACCAAACGAAATCCGAATAATCAGTAATATCAAATATAGATAAGGAAAAAACTACGATGGAGGGAGTTAATCTTTCGGTTTTAGAATTTACATAAATTGAGATAATAGTAATTGATCAAAGTGTACACATGAGATATTATCTCATGTACAATGAATGAATGAATGAATGAATGATCCAAATTGCATAAGCAACATATTTGTGCTATAGCACATTACAATATAAATAACCATGACAATATGGCAGAGAACAAACAATGTCCGTACATATATAAAACAAAAGGTAACAGTAATATAATTACATGTAGATTATAATAATACTTCCAACAATTGTAATCTATGATTCCGTGCTGACTTCAGGTACAAGCACAATTGTCGAGATAATTTTACAGACTGAGCTCTAATCAAATTCTTAAGTTTAAAAATATTGGGCCATGAACAATAATATTTTGGTAAATAACGATTTCTCAAAAATTTAAATTCTGGGCAAACTAGAACAAAGTGGTATTCGTCTTCCAAGACATTCATATCACAGCACTTACAAAATCTATTGTTCCTTGGAATATTCTCATAACGACCAAGTTCTAACTGTAATTTTAAAGTTCCACTACGAAGCTTACATTATAGAGAAGTATCAAAATCATAATTTAAATATTTTTCAAAATCAAAAACAAATTTATAAGACATATACAAGTTCAACTTTTCACTTTCAGCAATACTAGCTAGCCAACTTTGATAGTACTGATCTTTAATTCGACATTTAATAAATTCAAATGATACATTTATATTCTCTTGGTTTATCCAAATATAATTGAAACCTAATTCAAATAGCATATCACGGATATTAGATGCCCAATTTTATTCCCATTATTTGTATCATTTAATAACAATTTGTACACATCATACACTATATTTGGTTGATTGGTTGATTTTGCTACAAATGTAACCAATATTTAATAATGTGTAACCTCCTAACAATACACATTGGTAAATGACCTAAGTTACCATACAAAAAAGATGTTGGTGTATTTTTATCTAACTTTAATGCATAACGACAAAATCGGTTATGTACCAATTCAACATCCCGAGCCCGATGAAATCCCCAAATCTCTGAGGCATAACACAAAACTGTGCTTACCATTGTGTCAAACAGAAAACACTTTCGTTGCGTATTGATATACAAATTATTAAAAGAAATTATAAAAGACGACAATGCTCTGGCTCCTTGCTGTGATGCGTTTTTTTGCGTCTGGGTGAACTTCCCATTATAATACAAAAGCATTCCCATATAAATATAGGAGTTAACAATTTCCAATTCCGATTCCTCAAAATAAAAGAGTTTTACTATTATATGGGAACCATTGCGAAATACGACAACTTTTGTCTTATCAGAATTAACAGTTATATTCCACTTTCTACCATAGATAGAAAGTTTATCAAGAAAAATTTGTAGTGTCTCCGGCGACTTTGCAAAAAGAACAGTATCATCTGCTAATAATATAAGATAAATCAAATAATCATTAAGATCAAACGCATTAGTAGAATCTGGCTTGATTTCACTAGCAATATCATTAATAAAAAGTAAAAATAACAATGGAGAAAGAGGTCCTCCCTGTTTAACACCAAGAAAGTTATCAAATGTTTCAGATAAGCCTGCTTCTGTCTTAATTTTCAATTTTACAGAAGCATAAACAGCTTTGA
This sequence comes from Modiolus philippinarum, assembly GCA_002080025.1. Lineage (NCBI taxonomy): Eukaryota > Metazoa > Mollusca > Bivalvia > Mytilida > Modiolidae > Modiolus > Modiolus philippinarum. The sequence continues at coordinate 19,454 of MJUU01051038.1, read as the reverse complement.
TAACTTTAATGTACAAGTACACCATATTTAAGAAAAATAAAGAGCATACATCTCTACCACGGGGAATTGCTTTACCAACTCCACACTGCAATAAAAGACAAACTCCTGTATTAAATATTTAACGAAAGGATATGGAGTAAATGAACATGAGACAACAAAACATATGTTAACTCCAACCGCAACAACTTTTTGAGCTGCATGGCCACCTCGGAAACTAATTCCCCACCAGCAGCACCCGAACCGAAACAAAGAAAATCCAAATTCAAAAAAAGTTTAAAAGGCATAAAACCAAACGAAATCCGAATAATCAGTATTATCAAATATGCCTTTCATATACTTCAATTCAAGCACAGATAATAGACTGAACTTTTGCACAAAATTGCCCCGTTCATTATCAAATGAATCTGTTTGTAGACTGCTAGTCCTTGACGGTGTTCACCAGCCAAGTAGGCAAATACTTTTTTGCTGATCCGAAAAACTTAATTTGGAAACATGCACAATATATTTATTTTGTTGAAAACTGTATGAAGAACTCAATCTCGCAAATCTATGGACTCATCTCATTTTAGATCATTTCATTTATTTCTTTAAACTTCCATATACATGCCGTTATTGTCTCCCAAGTGTTTCGATTCTTCTATACTGAAGATGCACTGGTTATTAGAAATGTCACCTAAGAAGAATACATTTTCAACAACTTCTGTATTTACATTATAAAACCAGAGAGCATCTTCTGCAAATAATCCGAGATGAACGGACAGTAATATTTAAAGGTGTGTTTTCAATAATAATCAATACTTAATTAAACTAGAAAATTGTGAGCAAAGCTCACCAATATATATCTCCGCTCCCCCATTTGACTTCAGGAGTAAAAGAATCAACAACAGAAAATCAAGGCATATCATGTTTTTAAATATCTGGTGTACAATGGCAATATCCAATGAACATTCTGTGACAGTTTCATTGAATTTCACCAAGTGTTTCTACATTTTTGGGGGCTAACATCTCTTTTTTGAAAATTTTGATCTCAATTTTGGCAGCCAAAATTATAATTTCCCAAACATGGAGAGTAATATTCCTTGTTAACTTGTTTACTGAGTGTATGTTTCATAGTTGATCGTTATGCAAGGGCTAGAACAAATTAATAAGACTTTCTTATCTGCGCCTTGTCAAACAGGGCTTAAAAAAGCCATTGAAAAATTCCTTAACAAATATTAGCTCCTGTGGAAAAATTCTTCCAACAAAGCTGATATTTATTAAGGAACTTTCCAATGGATTTTGGATTTTTGATTTTGACTCCTTACAAAAGTGTTCGGTAATCTTTATCACTCTATTTGGTTTTGCTTTTAAATTCAATAGAAGCTGAATAAGAGAATAGTGATCTATTTCGTGGATGTTGAAATAAAGATAGAGAGAAATATTTTCTACAACTTTCCAGAATGCGTCAGAAAATGCAAAAGATTTGATTAGTCATCATTAGATTTGAAAAAATAATAGTGACTCGCACAAAGTTGGTCATTGTTGATTCAGCAATTTTAGATTAGAACAGTGAATTGCAATGTTTTGTTTTTGTTTTTTCTTTGCAGACTTTGGTTATTTAAAATGGATATCTAAAGAATACTTAATTACCTAAGCTGCATAAATTGTATTATACTGTTCACGTTTTACAAAGAGTAACATCTCATCAGCAGAATAAGAATAAAAACTTTTGAAAGTTATAGTCCAAAAATTGTCGAGAATATTTTCATTACCAAAACTTTCGCAACACACGGAAAGAGACAATGTAAATTTAAGAGATTGAATTCAGATAAAACTGTCAATTGAAAAAAAAACATTAAATAAGATCAGGGAAGACAACTTAGCTGACGAATACTCGTGGGGACCTTTTGTCTACCAGACAATGACATTAAAATATTTGAAACCATTGGGTTGATACCCAATGGTTTCAAAAATTCCAAATTACCAAAGTTACATAATAAAATAAAATTGCAGTAATTTCGGTATTTACATTGTAAAAGCATAAAAAATATTTTATTGCAAATAATCAGATTTGAATTAACAGCAATGGTAAAAGTTTGAACTAAATAAAACACTTCACTTCAAAGATTGACTAAGGCTCAATATCTCAAGGTTGCTGTTAGTTCAGTTCAGTTGGCAATTCATCATGGTATGAAGAGAAACTTATGAAATCTCTAGATTTTTTCAACTTGATTTCTCCTTACATTCTGAAGCGAATCCGTTTAGATGAAAAACTTGAGTATATCGCAACATTTTGCGTTGAATTAATTTTGTCTTTTTCTCAGATTGCATTTCAGTTATTTCTCCACCTTTGGCTTGTGTTTTTAAAGATGTTTTGATTCCATCAGTACCGAAGAAACATTCGTCGAAATTGCCATCTGCAAAAATCTAATTCAAAGTAACTTACATGTATATATTTTGTTATTTATTACCCCGGGGTTGATGCTACTGTTGTTGATTTTGTTTTGTTTTTTTTTCTTTTTGCTTTGCACTAAAGACACTTTCGTTGTCAGAATTGCCATTTGCAAAAGTTAACTTTTCAGTAAATTATATATTGATATTTACATTATGAAAACAAATTAAACATTTACTGCTTAAATAATTAGAGGTTTAGATTCCAACAAGTTTGACTCTTCATTACAAACACATCATTCCGTAAAAAGATTCGGGTGCTTAAGGTAATGCTCTCTTTATTTCGTCAGTTATGGTGAGCACTTGTCATGTGAGTATTTCTCATACAAATGCACGATCAAACGGTAACATTTTAATTTCTTATTTCTAAAAATTAAACTGTTATGCTGGCATTTGTATATATGATACACAAATCACTCGATTTTATTTGACAATTTTTCTAACATTCAACTGAATAATTGCCCTGTGTGATCATATGTTGTATTGTCTTTTATTCAATTTGTCGGGCAGTGGATGGCAGTGTTTGTAAGGGCACATTCCTCGATATTTTGTATTCGTTTGCGATGCTATAACCGTGATTAAAAGAGAAGACATGGATGTAGCCTCGTTTCAGTTTGACAGTCGTGTGCCACTTTTAGCAGATTTGTTTCTGTATTCGTATGAAGCCAGGTCATACAAGGGCTAGTTCTGAATGACAATAAGCTAGCCAAGTCCTTTAATTTTACCTTCTGTCATACAGATGATGTTCTTTCATTAAATAATTCTCAATTTAAGGATAACCTTCATCTTATATACTCAAATGAACTTGAGATTAAATAGACCATCGATACACCATCACCAGCTTTACATCTGCACTGACAACTCTGGACGCCTGAAAACAAACCTTTGGGACAAGCGTGATAATTTTGACTTTCCAACAGTGAACATATGGCGTCTTCATTTCACGACTCATTCGCTATTGCCGCGCCTGTAGTTTGAACAGCCAGTTTGTCAACATAGCGAAATTACTGTCTCAAAAACTTATACATCAAGGGTATGTTCAGTCACTGTTGTAATTGTCACTACAGAAGTTTTACGGTCGTCACCATGATTTGACAGACCATTACAATGTTCCTATTTCACAGATGAGAATAGATATCTTTGGATAGTTCCAGAGTTGATTACCGGACTGACAAACACCGACTTTGACAAAACCTAATTTTTCACTGGCAGTTTTCACTGTTAACTTTTTTTTCGGTGGTCTTTTTAACCTTTGGATTTCGGCTCCTGACAAAAGTGTTTGGTAATCTTTATTATCCCATTTGGTTTTTCTTTTAAGTTCAATAGAAGTTGAGAAAGAGATAAGTGATCTATTTCGTGGATCTTGGATTAAGAAGAAACCTTATCTACAACTTTATGAAAATGGCTTTCCATTTATCTGTGTAAGACATTGAAATAGATTTGGAAAGTCGCCATAAGATTTGAAAAAAATGGTGACTTCAATTCAAACACAGACAAAAGCAGAAATTCGCACAAAGTTTTTCATTTGTTCATTCGACAATTCATGATGATTAAAACAGGGAATTGAAATGTCTAAATTGCTTTTTCTTTTCAGAACTTTATATAGGCTACTAAATTACTTAAGCTGCATAATAATAATAAACGTTAATGTTGTTATGCTCTTTACACGTGTTTCCTATAGTAACCTCTCATCATCAGCATTAGAATTTCAAAAAAATATTGAAAGTTGGTGAAAAAAATGTCAAAAAGTCCTTATAACCAAAACTTTTGCAATACACGGATTAAGCTAATTAAATGTATTTAAAAAGATTTGAATTCAGATAAAACGGTAAACTTCTACAAAACATAAGGTGAAATCAGAGAAGGCAACTCTGTTGATGAATAACCTTACGGATCTTTTGTCTACCATACAGTGCCATATAAACCCAATTCTTTCAAACATACCAAATTACCAAAGTTGCACAATAGAAATTGAATTTTCAGTAATTTCGGTATCTACATTACAAAAGCGTAAAGAATATTTACTGCAAATAATCAGAGATGATTTAACAGCAATAGTGGAGGTTTGAATTAAATGAGATAAAAGCACTTCACTCCAAATACTGATATCTCAAGGTTGCTGTCAAATATGTTCAGTTGACAATTCGTCGTAGTATGAAGTGAAACCTATAAAATCTCAAGATTTTTTTTTCAACTTGGTTTCGCTTTAAATTCTACAGTGAAATCCTATTGACGGAAAACTCATAATATACCGCAACATTTTGCGATGAATTTATTTCGTTTTTTTTTCAGAGACCATTTCAGTTAATTTTTTCCCTCATAGCTCAAATTCATAATTAATTAATGAGGGAAATAAAACGGAAAACACTTACAATGGCCGAACATTACAATCACATGTCACAATCAACCAGGGAACTGCACAAGAAAAACAATAAAATGACAAAAGACAAGCATAGATAGGAACTCGGGATAACCGGACTTGGTACCGGCACTGGCAACATCCAGCGGTAGAGTTGAACCGGTTTATTGGTACCCAAACCTCTCCTTTCTCTATCCCGTTTCCCTATAGTATAATAAACATACAAATAAAACCCAATACAGGTAGACCACTAACTCTAAGACCACAATTTTGAAAAGGAACGAATAGACATAACATAATTTAGAAAGATGGGTAGAGGAGTGCTCATCGCCTAACTGCCGGCTAGCTCAAGTCTGCTGGTAAAACACTGTGGCACTAAGGAAAAATAATCAAATTCAAAGCTTCCCGAAGGGTCTGGTAAAAAATCATCATGGATTTCAGTAGACATCGGTAGTATCAGTCAGAGGCCAGTATGATCATTTATTTTTTTGTTTTAAAAATGTTTTGATTCCATCAGTATTTAAGAAACAGTTGTCGAAATTACCATCTGCAAAAATCCAATTCAAAGTAATTTATGTTTTTTGTTATTTATTACCTCTGGGTTGATGTCACTATTATTGTCTTGTTACTTTTTACTTTGGTTTTCCAAATGTTTTGCACTTAAGACACTGTCGTTGTAAAATTGCCATCTGCAAAAAATAACTTTTCAGTAACTTATATATTGATATTTACATTATGAAAGCAAATTCCACATTTACTGCAGATAATCAGAGAGAGAGGTTAACAGCAAAGTTTAGATTCCAACCAGTTCGACTCTTCATTCCGAACCCGAACATACCAATCAGCAAAAGTACTAAAATACCGATGTTGTATAATAAACAGTAAATTTCGTTATGGTGTACACGTGTTTCAAAGAGTAACCTCTCATCAGCAGCATTACCATAAAACAATATGGGGAGCCAGATCCAAAAGTAGTCACAAAAGAAGTACTTATTAACAAAAATATCGCAATTATGAATTATGAATGATCTTTTTATTTCGTCAGTTATGGTGTGTACTTGTTCATGTGAGAATTTCTCATATAAATTCACTATCAAACGTTAACATTTTACTTTCTTATTTTCAAAAAAATGAGACTGTTATTCTGGCCATTTGTATATATAATGCCATAACCTTCCGATTTTATATGACAAGTTCCCTATATGATTATATGTTACATTGTCTTTTGATTAATTTGTCGGGCAGTGGATGGCAGTGTTTATAAGGGCACATTTCTCGATTTTTTGTGTTCGTTTACGATCCTTTATCCTTGATCAAAAGAGAAGACATGGATGAAGCTTCTTTTCAATCTGATAGTCTCTTAATATATGGCATATCGTCTCGTAAATATCATTATACACATATTTACTAGCTATGAGAACAATAGCAAGTTTATGGCTTCCCGGGACACAACTTTTTCCCGACGCGAAGCAGAGGGATATAGTTGGTATCGAGGGAAACCCATAAACTTGTTATTGTTCGAATAGCCGGTTAATAGGTGTTTTATTGTACCGAAATCAAACATCAAAGGTATCAATCTGACGTCATCGGTACATAGTTCATCGTCCTACTTAATGACCAGTAAATAGTTCACCGTCCCATTTAATGAACAGTATATAGTTCAAAACCAGTCAATAGTCCTTGAAATTATTGACCGGCAAATAGTCTGTTTGTGACAAGTGTGAAAAATTGTAAATTTCTCAAATAAAATTTGTATAGAAAATACATGCTGAGGTATTCTGTTTTATACTTATTGACTAATTATGAGGGAAAGTTAGTGTGTTGTCCCCGAGACCCTGACTTTTGACCGAGGAGTAGCCGAGGTCAATAGTTAGGTCAAGGGGACAACAAACTTGCTATTCCCGAATAAACAGTCAATAAGCGTTTTGTTATACCGTAAACACAAGATTTACAACTTTTGAATCATCTCTCCCATCTGTAGTATTCGTTTTCTAAATTTTGTATTTTTATTAAAACATACACAACTACATATATTTTCTTCAACAAAATCTAATCTGCTGCAAAGTGAATAGTGTTCCCTGTAATTTGCATTGCTAGTTCAGAGTTGTCACTTAGAAACAATGATGTCAGAGCATTCTGATCTGTCATCATATTTTTTTTATCCAATAGGAAAGCAAGAAAAAAGTTCGGCAAAAATATTCATACTGCCAGTCAATAGTGTGATAAACTATTGACCGGTAAATAGTTACAAAATTGGAAAAGGTGAAAAATAGTAATTTTATGTTAGAAATTTTAGTAGTAATGTTCATATACTGAGGTATAATAAATCACTGATAGATACTTGTCAAAAGTTTTATGTCTATAGCTTGTTTTTTTTAACATTCGATTCTTTGGCTGCTGTTTATTATCTTTTTATTAAGTAATCCTTACAATTTCAACATATAATACTATCTTCTTTCCTTTTATTTAGATAAAATTAGTAAGCATGTATAGAAGCATGCCAGAAGCCTTTCTTGTAATCAAAAGATTTGAAAATACCGGACAATTTGTCTTGACAAACATGAAACATAAACCTCTCCTAAATTACATCAATCATTTCAATTAATTATAAACTGCACTAGTTGTGAACAGTTTGGCGGAAGATAACAGCTCCTGATATTTGCTTTGAAGCGAAATATCGCTTCCATCTTAAGCAGTTATTAAACTCAGCGAACGGGCGGAAGTGTCGGTTTTGTTCCGGTTTATCATTATGATATAGTGGTTACAATGAGTTGTAACCAAAGGCTTAAGGATCCAAGTTTTTGAAGAAAAATATTAATCACCGTTCGGATGCAATTACACAGAGACATAAAAGGATGTTCTATAAAACAGATATATTAACTAAGTTTCGTTGTTAATAACATCCAGCTGATCTCTTAAGGGTTAACGTTTAATATTCTGCTTTCTAAGATCTATTATTGACAATTTAAAGTAAATCATATCTGTTTGTCTAGTTATTTGTGTACGGATTATTATTTTTAATGACCGACAACTCTTCATTAAACGTCGGAGGATATTTGTTATACGAGACGTAATTGTCCCGGTGATTATGTTATCAGCGTTACTTGCTGGGGACACGTAGTAAATTGAGAAATTCATTTGTAGCGACCAAAGAAAATAATCATGTAGAACTCAATATGAAAAGATAATAATCGGGGGTAGTCGGATTTCAAGCATACTGCGGTTCCGATATAAATTGAAATTCACGGTTATATTTTATTGGACATGATTAAGACTGTAATGACCAAATAGTCGATTAAAACAAGAAAAAAGACATAAATGCCAATCTACCAAGATCTAATATTCGATTTACTTCATAGAGTATTATGAAACTTTACTGTAAGTAAACTTTTTACTGTCAAGACTGTCAAAACATATCAGAAATTAATTTAATAGTAAACTGATAAAATAAAATATATAAAGAAAAATAAGAAAGAAATTCTGTAATATATATTAAAACAAAACTATAATAAAGATGAAGAACAACATATAAAAGCATTTTTCCTCTACTTGTTTTTACCATGTATTTTAAGAGACTTTGTCTCATATGCCTTTACTCCAGATCTTGTCATTTTTTATTTAATATGAATTGCCAAGAGATGAAATATAAAGAGCAAAGAAAAGGTAGGTGCAAAACAACCAGAAAATTGTCAACAGCAATGGTCCTCACTCGTCCACTTTCACGTGGTATAGGTATTTCAAAAGAAATGGTGGGTTAAACCGTAATTTTGGCGTGATAAACACAACACCCCCCTTCTACTACTGTTCTATCCGTTAGCAACTCAACATCAATAGATATTGAAAGGTCGAGGATAGTGAAAAGAAATGTTAATCCCATCC
>MJUU01051037.1:14239-28792 GCA_002080025.1 Modiolus philippinarum | reverse complement strand
GCTAAAGCCACAAAATTCAGTAACCAACAAAATTCATTTTTCCCTTTAGCTTTAATGCATAGAATTCAAAAACATGAATTCAAGTACACACAAAACAGTAATATTAATATAAACCACAAAAATTGATGGCCATGGATTCCACAGTAATTGTCCTTGCAATTATTTCATATAAAACACATATTGAATGTTATATTTCAGCCTCTTTCATTCAATTTTATTTTAATACATTTTCTTAATTATGAAAAATTTTCATGAAGGAATAATAATAAATATCTGAAAAAAAAAAATCTAGATTCTTCACCATTCATTTCTTCTTAAAACAATTTCTTCATAAAAGGCACATACTGAAAGTCCCAAATAGGCTTCTATCATTCAAATTAGTGTACATTAATGATTAAAACTTCCATGAAGGAATCATAAACAATAGAAAAGTTATAAGTAAAACTTCTTGAACAATTAATTTGTGATTTACAGCCCTTCTACAAATAATAAATTCAGTTTAAACATCTCCTGACAAAAAAAAATTGTCTCACACATATTTGCACATTAATTAACACATTGTAAATTATCCCCCAAATTTCTTTTGGAAACATTATCAGTATTCTTTTCTATTCACTGATTAAACAGTAATATCACGTGTCTTTGACCATATTTAATCAACATCCGATAGTTTCATATTAAAACCTAATCTGAGTCAAAATTTTAAATTGTGTTGTAAATGGATTTTGTGGGTCAACTATGCATAATTACAAATTACAATGGTTTCGTATATTGCACAAAAATTCTTCTCTTTAAATGAATCCAATCTTGAAAAGTAAAAGTAAAATAAACACAGCAGATATAGTGCACATATACAGTGACGTGCCAAAAGTGAGTCAAGTTTTTGAATTTCCCTTTGCATTTCAAGTTAAAATGGTCCATGTTTAAAAAATTCTACAGAATCCATTTCTTATTCGATTTTCATGAAATTTTTACTGTAACCGGGTAAATAGAGTGTGATATATACAGTTTATTCCAGTAATTTTTAAATAACTTTATGATTTGTAACTTCCATATTATGACAATTTAAACATAAACCAAAAATTTTGAAGTCAAACTTTATGATATATCCCTTGTAAATTGTGACATAGGAAAATTCACTTTGTATTTAAATTGTGATAACAAGGCAACTAATGAATTAAAAATTATTTGTAAATTACAGGCAAAATCCTTCTAACAGTAAAAATTTCATGAAAATCGGATAAGAAAAAGAGTTCTACAGAATTTTTTTCACAGAGGCTGTTTTAATATGAAATGCACAGTGAAAATTTAAAACTTGACTCACTTTTGGCACGTCACTGTACCACAGAAATTAATACAGTTTTTCAATACTGTGGAAGTACTTTTATTCTTGGACATCAATTTTCATGAACATCACTATTTAATGAGTACTTGAATTCATGGTTTTCAAACGCTGTGCATTAAAACTCTAGAAAAAAATGCATTTGGTTTGGAACTTAATTTATGGTTTTAGCAAACCAAGAAATCCACGTAAATTGGAACTCCACGAACAATACTTTCACAGTACCAGAACTTATTTAAAATACTTCTAATAGTTGTTACTTAAGCAACCCAAATTGCCGTCAAATTAACAAAATTTTCTTCTCTTGAGATCATTCAAATACAAGATTCTGAATTGGCTATGACAGTAAATTGTATTTTGATACAAAATCCCTAAAATCATGCTCTATAACCCTCACTTGTGTAGAAAAAAGCAATGACATAATTTTCGGCTTAAATTAAAATCAAATTTTATAACATCCAGTATTTTTCAAAATCTGCCTCAAGATTCTTATAAGACCTAAAGAGTTATAATCAAATCCAAACTACAATATATGTACAGAATATAATTCTATCTTGTTCAGCAAACAGAATAAATATAACATGAATTTATCATACCCAGATACTATGAGAACAAAAATAACTAATTATGAAACTTTTAAAGAGAGAAGTTCTAAATATAAATGTTAGATTTGACAAAATAAGTTGTATCGTGTGTATTTTTTTGCTATCATTAAATAAACTGTGGACACAGGATATGTCTCGCCCGCCCCTTGCATCGCCTTAATTTGCACATTGATCTACTGCAGCAGGAATAAAAATAAAATATAATCTTTAACTGTGTTTACAATTTCCTTGGAAAAAAATGATGTGATCACTCATGCATAACTAAGGAGCCAGGGCCAACATCTGGGCGTGGATTCGGAATGAACATCCCAAGACCCAACTGCATGTCAAATATCAAGTGTCTAGGACTACTGGTATAGGCTGTACAAACTGCTTGCCAAAAACTTAAAAAAGCATTCATGCGTGACTTATGGGCCAGGGCCAGCATCCAGGCGTGGAATCGGAATGTACTCCCCAAGATGCAATTGCTTATCAAATATCAAATGCCTAGGACTACTGGTATAGGCTGTACAAACTGCTTGCTAATAACTTAATGTGATCGTTCATGAATGACTAAGGGGCCAGGGCCACCATCCGGGCTTGGAATCGGTATGTACTCCCCAAGACACAACTGCATGTCAAATATGAAGTGCCTAGGATCACTGGTATAGGCTGTACAAACTGCTTGCTAAAAACTTAATGTAATTGTTCATGCATGCATTCACTTAGCTATAGAAAAAGGTCGACATCATGGGTTAGCAATTAATGAAATATTATGTCATCTGTGCAAAACCGACAGTGAAAATGAATTCAGCGCCGGAAACGCTATCCCTAAGTCTTGCTTTCTCGACTTTTTCGTCGCAGGCGAGACAAAAACTATTTTTTATTAATAATCAATTCATGTAATAATCATTCGAACACTTGATATTCCTGTATCAAATATTGCAAAACATATAAATAGTTCTTTGGCACACTAACTTTACAAGATATTATAGAGGAAATTTTGTCTTCCTCTATTTACACAACATAAGGCACCCTAACTTTCAAATGTCTTAACAGTCTGTCCATAAACCTATAATGCTTAGTATTCAGACTAGACTAAGTCACCATAACATGGCAGATCTTTTTCATGAATGACAGCCTGTCAAATCAATAACAATTTAAAATATCCTAAATAAAAACTAGTATCACACTTTATCTGGATATGATTCCTTATGTAAACGATCAGCTGTTTCTTTCAGTCTTCGCATTTCATCTTGAATTTTGTCTGTTATATGTTTTCTGATTTCCGCCTGAAAATAAACGAATATTTATTTGTAATATACAATAATGTGTCACAACATGAAATACAAATAGACATATATATTTACGCTTAATTGCTAATTTCTCTTAAAAGAAGAATAACTATATTATTACTATTATATATATATAAATCTGTAATTTTGATAATTGCTAAATATTCCACTAATGGTCGAACGAAGCACAGATCATGAATGAATTATAGCATTTTTCCGTCACAAGTTGAATATTTTGATAATCAGAATCGAGGATAAGTTAATTAATTGTTTTTTATATACATGTAGATGTTTGCGCCTGTCCTAAGTCAGGAAATTTATAAAGCCTTTGTGTGTCTTGTCTTTTTTCTAGTTAGTTTACTTTATGTCTATTGGAGTCTAGGATGATGTTTATTTCGCAGAACTTGATTACTCTTTATTTAGGGGCCGACTCTGACCTGCCGTTGGGTGTGGGGTTTTCTCACCATTCATTGAAGATCTTATGGTGGCTTTGAGTTGTTATTACTCCCCTTTTTGACACATTCCCCGTTTCCCTTCTTTTTTCTATTTCCCACATATTTAATGGTTTTAAGGTTTGGGTAACCATAAACCGGTTTAACCCTACCACTGGCTTTTTATAGTGCCTGTACCAAGTCTGGCTGTCCCGAGTTCCTATCATTGTTTACATTTGTCTTTTGTCTTGTTCATGTTTTTCCTGTGTAGTTCCCTGGCAGATTGAAAACAGGAAGTAGATGAGTGACAAGACATGAAAAGGGAATACATCGTACAATTCATCTAGGCTTCAGATCAAATCATTCCACAAACTCGCCGATATATCCTTGGCCAAAATTTCGGACATATGTATGGACAGATGGATGTACGGAGAAAGGTAAAACTTAATGCCCCATCGCCCCTATTGCAAGGGCATAAAAAAAAACCCATTAATTTGCAGGAATCTGTTTTCTTTTCTATGAAAGAGTTGTTTTACTGTAAGCATGTTGAGAAATATGTTGTGGCATCCAATATTGATGACAGACAGAGATTTGTTGAATTCTGAAGGCTTTTGTATTTTGATTTTTGATCTTTTAAATGATTGAATTTTCTGTGAATATAAGAGACCAAAAAATTTAGATACGGTTGCTTGCACAACTTGAATTTTCTTAAATTTCAGATTTTTTATTATTAAACACAAGCCATATACACACATAGATGACTGTACCATTAAACAATTATAGTACATGTACAGTAAAACTTACTGGTGATTTCTTTTTAGATCTAAGTAATTCTATATCTTCTGAAAACTCCATTGGTTGTCCTACTAATAATGTAATTTGCTGTAAATATAGAACAAAATATTTATCATAAAATTCCAATTCAACATCATAGTCAATTCTTACACAAAAATACATGCAGCTGTAAAAAAGTTTATTATTGTTATATGGATGTCTTGACTGACTGGGAGGTGTTTAACATCCTTGACTACCTTTGTAGGTCTCGCACGGACGATGTCTTCTATATACAAATGATTTAGGAATTTCTATTTTTTCTGTGAGCTCAGTAGAAACATTATCAGAAGAATAATTCTTAAATACAGCCTACTTCCATCCTACATCCATTAGACTTTCCAAGTCCCATTCTGTTGGATATGAAGCTTAAAACTTTTTTTACCATAGAGTGCTATAATGAGATTGTGTTTTTTAAGATTGGTTGAATTTGCTTCATAAATCAAAGGCAAATCATTGAAAATGAAGTTTTGCCATAGCTATTGATGTAAGGATAGTTCTCCATTGGCAGCCATAGTTTTTGTTATATTTTGAAAACGAGCAATGCTTGTAAAGACCTTCCATACATCATTGCATTATAGTTTGCATTAATTTGCTTCAACTGTTTCAGAGTAGATGATGACAATGATGTATTCCTACTAAGTTCCAATGTAAATCTATGTTTCGCTTTGGTGGCAATGTTTTTTTATGGGGTAAGAAATATTCTAGTCATAATGTATTATCGCAGTACAAGACAACAAACTCCAAATCTAAATGTGTATAAGTATGTATCTTGTTTCTTGATGAACAAATAAAGTATGTCTCAAAGTTTGTTTACAAGGTAAAAATTTAAGTCATTGTATAAATAATTTCAACGACATACATCAGAATTTTTAGCTCTCTCTTGACACCATTTGCAAGGATGGTCTCAAGAAACAACCACTAGTCCTTCGGAAGGGAAGAAATATGGTTGACTAATGTTATAGGAATGCATATTAAAGACCCCTTAACAGAGTTCAGTAAGAGTAGGTCTAAATTGGCCGTTATGAAAGCTCATCTCACATCCACAAGCTCACTGGAGAGGGATTGATAAAAGTTGCAATAACTCGTTTCCAAATCCAGGATACATGACTATGTTAAAATCAAACATTTAAAGATTCTACCTGTTTTATTCTAGGTATATATGGTCTTCTATTTGGTAATACATCATCCATTCCTAAAATGAAATAATATTTCTATTATAGTAAGTACAGTAGAACTTCTATGGCTCAAACTGCAATAACTTGAACAATATGAATACCTCAAACCATTTTTTTGGTCCCTTTGCTCAAGTTTAAACATAATTCGACCTTGATATCTCGAACACCCCTCTTGCTAAAACTGTTTTCAATGATCCTCTGTGTGTTCGAGCCATCAAAGTTCGACTGTATAAATAACAAGAGACTCATTTGAGTTCATTTGAGCTTGTAATACCCGTTCAACTCAAGGACAACAGTTATCATATATCTCATTTAGACAAATGTAAGGAAATGCTGCAGAACCTACATCTAATCTTCCTGAAGAATGGTGGCGCCACAGGTTTTTGAAGTTGTCTCTGACTTTTGGAACTCCATTATTCAATCCACCCTGATGCATTAGAAAATTTTGCACACTGAAATCTGACATTTCTTTTCAAAATTTGATTGCATACATTTTCAAAAGACTTTTGACAAAATTTGATGACATGCTTAATATCACTTCATTGGTGGGTGTTCCGCCAAAATTTCAGGCACCCATATCTCATAAAACAGGCACAATGCCATACAGTGAAACCTATCTAAACCAAACCCTGACTAAACTGAAAACCTGTCTAAACCAAACACAACAGAAAGGCCCTTTATATATTAAACCTGTGTAAACCGAACACCTGTCTGAATCGAACAAAATCTTCAGTCCCAGGGGTGTTCGGTTTCGACAGGTTTCACTGTATCAACATTTTTTGCTTTAAACAACAGCTGTTGCTGAATGGCAGCCAGATATATCCCCTGCTCATTGAACTCTGAATCCTTGTGGTAAGTGCAAATTTAAGTCGGTGTGGACACAATACGACAAAATGATAAAATCCTCAAGAAATAACTTTTCATAAGTGTTCCAATGAAATCAGTCGAAATCAGACAAAAATATAATTCACCCTTTTCTGGCCTCTTTTTACACATAAATAATCAGCATTAAAGAAATTTCCTTACAACACTTTGAAAACAATTTTTTATGAGGATCTCAATTAAAAATCACAGATTTATTTCACAATATCTTCCATTTTGAAATATTTCTTTGAAAAATTGTTGAAGTCTAAAAAATCATTGCAGAAGGAATCAATATAAAGTTGAAGTTAAATTATCTCCCCTTTCTGGTTTGGGACAATAATTATTTTCATTCATGCACATCTCCATGTAGTTTCCTTCCTTTGTGTATACTATAGTTTCATAAAAATCCTTCAAGTTGTTTAAAAAGGAGTTGAGCTTACAAGGTAATCCGTGCAGATGCAATTAATGAAAAGTCAAAGTCAAATATCTCTTTTTTCTGGGTTCGGGCAATAATTATATTCCTTCATGCACATCTCCATATAGTGTCCTTCCTTTGTGTAAAGTTTCACAAAAATCCTTCCAGTGGTTTAAGAGGAGTTGAGGTTACAAGGTAATCTGTGTAGACTGATGGAATCATAAAAAGTCAGTCAAATTATCTCCCCTTCATGGTTTCAGACAATAAGTATACTCCTTCATGCACATATCCACATAGTGTCCTTCCTTTGTGTAAAGTTTCATCAAAATACATCCAGTGGTTTAAGAGGAGTTGCGATAGCGAGGTATCTGTGTAGATTGATGGAATCATGAAAAGTCAAAAATTAAATAATCTCCCCTTCATGGTTTCAGACAATAACTATACTCCTTCATAGAAATCTCTATATAGTTTCCCTCCATTGTGTAAAGTTTCATCTAAATCCTTCAAGTGAATTTAAGAGGGATTGTGCTTACAAGCTAATTTATACAGACAGAATAAATGAAAAGTCAAAGTCAAATTATCTCCCCTTCCTGATTTCGAACAATATTTATATTCCTTCATGCACATCTCCATATAGTGTCCTTCCTTTGTGTAAAGTTTCAGCAAAATACTTCAAGTGGTTTCACGGGAGTTGGGCTTACAAGAAGTGTGGATAGACTGACGGACAGACAACAGATAGAATAAATGAAAGTTGAATCATCTCCCCTTCCGGATTTCGGACAATAACTATATTCCTTCATGCACACCTCCAGACAGACAGATAGGGTGATTCCTTTATACCCTTAAACTTCATTTGCGGTGTATAATAATTTATAATTGTTGTCTAATAAATAATTATATTATTTTTTTTTATTGTTGATGTTAAAAACTTTAAAACTTGAGAAGTGACCATCCAAAAATTAAATTCAGTTTGACTTTTCTGTGCATGTAGTTAGGCCCTTCTCCAAATACAGGACCAAGGTTTTTACTTGCTCCCATATTTGGAGAAGGTCACCCTACTTGCATATTGAAAGACTTTGCTATTTTCAAAGGTGATGCAACTACTTATTCCAAATTCTGCAAAATACAACCTCTTTTTCCATAT
This sequence comes from Modiolus philippinarum, assembly GCA_002080025.1. NCBI lineage: Eukaryota > Metazoa > Mollusca > Bivalvia > Mytilida > Modiolidae > Modiolus > Modiolus philippinarum. Next base: position 20,708 of record MJUU01051037.1, on the reverse strand, counting down.
TCTTGGTAAGTATCATAAGTATGTACAAAACTCATCATTACAAAAGTAGAAGTTGAACATTAACTTGTCCGTTTATCATATTTACTTTATGGCCAATCAATAAACAACAGCAAAGTGGTACCTTTTCAATATGTACAACAATATTTTCAAAAATCTTAACTGTCATGTTTCCCTACTTTGCACATTTTGCCACGGAAAAACATGAAATGGGCTCTGAAAGGGCAATCAATAGGGTTCCATAGGGTACCTTTTAAAATTTCTTTAGCCAATCTTAACTGTCATGTTGCTCTACTTGGCATGTTTTGCTATACACCTACATTAAATGATCTCTAAGGTATGAACAGTGTTTTTAAATAGCTTCCTTTTCACCCGGGCTGCTTGATTTAGAAGAAACAGTGTTTTTTTTTCTTTGTTGTGGTTATCCATAGAATTGATATGTATACAAGCCTTTGTAATTTTGGCGAGATAGGAGCAAAAGAAGTTTAACATGTTGAATCCAAAGAAACTGTAATGATTCATCTAAAAGATAGCATTGCAACATGTTATATTTGTTAAACACATAAATATACATATGTATTCTCACTCAATGGATCAGTTTTTGTGAAAGTGAAAGTATGTGCATTACAACAAGTCTCAATAGGCAATCCCAAATACCATAATTTACATTACCTATATGATACATTGGTAGAACTACTGGAATTTTTTTTGCTTCAGCTATTAATCTCCCAACACCTGAAACAAAAGTATAAATTTTTACTTTGTCACATATTTATACATAAAAGAAACTACCATTTACATCTACAAGAAAGTTCCCTGTATTCATGGTGTATTAGTATCAGGTAATGGCCAGAAAAACAACTGCTTTTATCATAATCATTCCAATTTAAGGAGGTTCGCTATTCCATTTCAAAATAAATAGGATTTCAAATAAACATGATTTTTAGTTAGAAAATTAAAAAAGAAGCAATTTAAGTGAAAAAAATTGATAGGTTGATGATCTCGTTTTTGAGATTTAAGTGATTGAAAATTTGGCGGGAAACTGAACTCCTCTGATTTTTCATAGGATCAACATTAGCAAGATTTGACTAGGAATGAATGTGACATAATAAATAGAATTCAATGAATTTTTCACAGAATGCTCAGAATGCTCAGAAATATGTATAAAATGAAATAATGGGAAAAAATAAGGGGGTCCATGGGCAAAAAATTATAATGCTTTTAAATGGATAAAACCAGAGAATTCCGAAAATCTAACAGAAATCCCAAAACTTGAGGAGCGAACCTCCTTAAGGCCACAATAAAAAATATCCTCGAGTCTCATCCCTTCATCCCTAATTTTTTCAGCTACTGGAAACATATTTTTGATTTTTTTGCACATTTTTATCACTTTCTTTAAAATTTTAAGTATTTTTTTCAATGTAACTGTGATTTGCATGGCTGCCCAAGGTTTTTCAAAAATTTTGATAAAAATCTAAGAATTTTTTTTTATATTGGATAAAAGATGCTAGGTTTTGACATTTTTTTCATGATATTGATAATATATTTGAAAAACACTGTGACATCCCAAAGTAGGTCTACTCCGTTCTCACTGTATCATAATATCAACCATTCGTAACATAATCTTGCTGCCACTAGAAAATTAAGAATACTTAGTCCTGTATATATGAAGAAGTCTCAATTTTGGTCGAGAGGCTTAAAGATAGGGAAAACTCCCGACTCAAAATTCAGAAATCTGAACATAAACAGAAACATGCATCCTTGTCATTTTTTATGTGTTTTCATTCCAACTTAGGAGGTTTTGACAAATTAGGGAAAGGCTTGGATACCATATACTGGTTTAATTAACCTAACCAAAAATTATCCAGTTGAGATATCATGTCAAGCTAGCTACCCTGGGCCTTTAGTATCATTTTTGTTTTTATAGCACATACATATGTATATATGTTGACTATTTACTGTGAATTTGTTGTTCATTATACAGGGTTGCCACTATTTTGATGTCTCAAAATTCAAGGATATTTCCAGGACTTTTCAAGGATATTCTAGTTATTTTCAAGGGCAAAAATAGCCGACAAAATTCTAGGTTGCGACAATCATTTTGCAGACATTGCTTATAAATGCCTTTTGATAATAATTTTTTATCAAATTCCACGGTTTTCAAGGATATTTCCAAATATTTTAAAATTCAAGGTCTTTTCCAGGCCCTTGAATACCAAAATGAAATTCAAGGGTTTTTCCAGTTTTTCAGGATGTGTGGCAACCTTTATTATATAACTTGTCGATGTCAACTGTCAACTAATCCCACTTGGTCACAAAACCAACTGTACCAAAGCTTTGTTTAAAGTTTAAGTCCATCAAATTCCAATTAGAATGAACTGAGAGTTTTCATTGAAAAATGAATGGTGAGAATCTCTAATTTCATAAGCTTACTGACAGCAGAACATTGGGCCATTTAAAAACCGCCTGCACCCAAATTTAAGATAAACAAGATGTGTTTGAGAAACACTATATATGCCCCCAGATTCTACAGTAAAATATATGAAAATACCCAATTTTACCCCTTTTTGACCACTGTGACCTTAACCTTTGAGTTAATTTTTTTTGCATATTTATGTTCCTCTTGACAAGACCTATACACTTGCCAAGTACTAAAAGTCTATCTTACATACTTCAAAAGTTGTTTATTACCATAAAAACACCCAATTCAACCCCTTTATTCTGAAACAGATGATGCCCCTTTGGGCCTTTTGTTTACTGAAATGGTTTCAGTTGTTAAATGTATCTGTTTAAACATGCTATAAGAAACCTACAGAAAGATACTGCATCAAAATCCAACCAAAAATTTAAAAATTCATTTTTTCCCATTTTTAGGCCTCTTGTTTCTCAAAAATGGTAAATGCTATCTCAAATCTGTCGGCAAACTGCAGTTGCACAATTATATTTGCAATAACATACTAGAACCTCAGAGACTGAGCCTTTATCGCTCACCTGACAAAATACTTCTCTGCCATGTATGACCAAAAATGATGTTTTTTACCAATGGAGGCCTAATGTTTAGCTATGTTTTCTATTAGCACCTGTGCTTTTTTGTCCTATCGAAATGAGTAAACTTTGTAAAGGACCTTCTACTCATCATTCCAATACAATTTGCTTCACTTCTTTCAGAGAATAAGGACTAAATGAGCTATCTTTGTAAAGGACCTTTAGTACATCAGTCCTATAAATTTGCTGCAGCGGTTTTAGGGGAGAAGATGAAAATGTGATTTTTCCATAATATCCAATTTTAAACTATGTATCTTGCTGGTAGCCATGTTTTTCATCTGATCAGAACGGCATGAGCAATCTTTGTAAAGGACCTTTAGCACATCATTCCTGAAAAGTTTGGTTGAATTTGCTTTAGAAGTTTTAAAGGAAAAGTTGAAAATGTGATTCCCATAGGGTTCAATGTTAAACTTTGTTCCATGCTGCTAGCCATGTTTTTCATCAAATTGGAACAAAATGAGCAATCTTTGTAAAGGACCTTCCATTCATCATTCCTGTAAAGCTTTGTTGAATTTGCTTTTAAGCTGTTTCAGAGGAGAAGATGAAAATGTGATTTTCCCATAGGGTCCAATGTTAAACTATGGTCTGTGCTGGCGGCCATGTTTTTTATCAGATCGGAATGAAATGAGTAATCTTTGTTAAGGACCTTTAGTTCATCCTTCCTGTGAAGTTTGGTTGAATTTGCTTAGGTCGTTTCAGAGGAGAAGATGAAAATGCGATTTTCCCTTAGGGTCCAATGTTAAGGTTCCGTGCTGGCCGCCATGCTTTTTATCGGATCGGAACAAAATGAGCAATCTTAGTGAAGGACCTCTAGTACATCATTCCTGTAAAGTTTTGTTGAATTTGCTTCAGCAGTTTCAGAGGAAAAGATGAAAATGTGATTTTTCCCTTGGGTCCAATGTTAAACTTAAGTTCCACGCTGGCGGCCATGTTTTTTTTATCAGATCTGAACAAAATGAGCATTCATACTAAAGGACCTATAGTACATCATTCCTGTAAAGTTTTGTTGAATTTGCTTCAGCTGTTCCACAGGAAAAGATGAAAATGTGATTTTCCCATAGGGTCCAATGTTAAACCCAAGTTCCGTGCTTGCTGCCATGTTTTTTATCAGATTGGAGCAAAATGAGCATTTTTAGTGAAGGACCTGAAGTACATCATTCCTGTAAAGTATTGTTGAATTTGCTTCAGCAGTTGCAGAGGAAAAGATGAAAATGTGATTTTTCCCATTGGGTCCAATTTTAAACCTAAGTTCCGCGCTGGCGGCCATGTTTTTTACCAGATGGGAACAAAATGAGCATTCATAGTGAAGGACCTCTAGTACATCATTCCTGTAAAGTTTTGTTGAATTTGCTTCAGCGGTTCCAGAGGAAAAGATGAAAATGTGATTTTCTCATAGGGTCCTATGTTAAACCCAAGTTTCTCATCAGATTGGAACAAAATGAGCATTTTAGTGAGGGACCTGAAGTACATCATTCCTGTAAAGTTTTGTTGAATTTGCTTCAGTGGTTTCAGAGGAAAAGATGAAAAATGTGATTTTTCCCATTGGGTCCATTGTTAAACCTAAGTTCCGCGCTGGTGGCCATGTTTTTTATCAGATCAGAACAAAATGAGCATTCATAGTGAAGGACCTCTAGAACATCATTCCTGTTAAGTTTTGTTGAATTTGCTTCAGCAGTTCCAGAGGAAAAGATGAAAATGAGATTTTCCCATAGGGTCCAATATTAAACGTTGGGGGCCATGTTTTTTATCGGATCGAAAAATAATGAGCATTCTTAGTGAAGGACCTCTAGTACATCATTCCTGTAAAGTTTTGTTGAATTTGCTTCAGCGGTTTCAGAGGAAAAGATGAAAATGTGATTTTTCCCATAGGGTCCAATTTTAAACCTAAGTTCCGCGCTGGCGGCTATGTTTTTTATCGGATCAGGACAAAATGACCATTCTTAGTGAAGGACCTCTAGTTTTTCATTCCTGAAAAGTTTGGTTGAATTTGCTTCAGCGGTTTCATGGGAAAAGATGAAAATGTGATTTTTCCCATAGGGTCCAATGTTAAACCTAAGTTCCGCATTGGCGGCCATGTTTTTTGTCAGATCGGAACAAAATGAGCAATCTTGGTAAAGGACCTTTAGTACATCATCCCTGTAAAGTTTGGTTGAATTTGATTCAGTGGTTTCATAAATAATAAGGATTCTACAATGTTAAAACAGCTAATTCCACCCCTTTTTGACCTCTGTAACCTTGACCTTTGACCTGACCTAATTTTATTTTGCATATTTATGTTCCTCTTCATTAGACCTATACACTTGCCAAGTATGAAAAGTTCATCTTACATAGTTCAAAAGTTAAAGCCAAAGTTAAAGTTTCGGACACACAGAACAATATGCCCCCAATCCTCGATCTGGGGGCATAAAAATGCTTGAGAAACAATTTTTTTTTATTTTGAATGGCCATGTGAGCAATATTTACTATTTATCAATTCGTTTAAATAAATTGTGTATATTTCACCTCAAATAAAACTAAAATTACTTACCCCATTTAAATCTAATTAAACTTTTGTCTAAATTAACTTTTCCTGCAATAGAAACAAATTTACAAAATCATTAAGAATCATGAAAAAAAACAAACAAGGGTAAAACAATATGCCCCCAAACCCCCGTGACTTAACTTCGCTGGGGCATAAAACAAGAGTTGTCAGAAGACAACATAGCTCGCCGGGGATTACAGTAACCGCAATGCACAATTAATTTGAAGGTTATACATTTGCGTGATAAATACTTTAAAAGCGATATAAGAAAGCCACATGTCAAACAGGAACTCTCTATCACTAAAAGACGAACTTCTATAAACATGGTTCAAATTTTTTTTTTAAAAACTGCCCCAGGGCAATGTCAAGGTCAAAATGTCTACAACTATGGTACTACCAGAAAGCTCTCACCATAGGGAAGTCATGAACAAAATATAAACACCCTATAACTAAACAACTAACTTCTAGAAGCAAGGTTGAAGTTTTTTAAAAAATTGTCCTAAGGACAAAGTCAAGGTCAAAATGTCTAAAAATATGGTACCATCAGAAAGCTATCATTATAAGGAAGTCATATGTTGAAATTGAACACCTTACCACTAAATTTCAACATTCTAGTAACACTGTTATATTTTTTTAAAAATTGCCCTCAGGGCAAGGTCTAGGTCATAATGTCTACAAATATGGCACCATTAGAAAGCTCTCATCACAAGAAAGCCACATACTAAATATGAACAGGCTACCACTAAACAACCAAATTCTATAAGCAAGGTTAAAGTTTTCCAAAAATTGCCCTCAAGGAAAGGTCAAGGTAAAAATGTCTACAATTATGGTGCCATCAGAAAGCTCTCAACATGAAGAAGTCACATATCAAATATGAACACCCTACCACTAAAAGCCTACCTTCTA
>MJUU01051036.1:0-71019 GCA_002080025.1 Modiolus philippinarum | reverse complement strand
TGTTTTATTGTCCTGTTTACCGTTGTGTTGAATATTTTGAACTCACCAAATAGCACAAAGACTTGGTGTTTCTTTCTGCAAAATGATTGTCATGTTTCTAAAATAAATTTATAACTTGTAAATTATAAACGTATATGAGATTGAAATGGGACTATGAATCTACAGAATCAGTCAAAAGTTCAGAGATTAAAAACCAAGGGAAAATCTCAGGAAATCGACTGGGATTGCTAAGCCTTACTGGGAAAACAAAACGTTGCTGGGAATACTAAACCTTTCTGGGAATACTAAACCTTAAGATTTAACATAAGTTAGAATTTAATTTTCAAGAAATCAAAACAACGAAGCTCAACAAGGTAAGTGAGAACCGAACCGTCACTCTAATAAAGAATAATCCAAGGACCATGGCAACTTTGGAAAAACAACGAAACAAACACACAACATGAATGCAGCACAGAAAAGAAAAAATGAGGACACAAATACATACAAAGATGAACAACGCGGACCCAACAAAACCATTGGTGAGATCAGGTGTAACGATAGAGTAAGAATCTCCTGCTTTTTACAAGACACCCACCGTGTTGAACATGTCAAATCTGGTAGAGGGAACAACAATATTAAGCTTTGAAAGAAAAAGATCTGCTGTCATCTGGGAGACAGATATCATATATAGGTCTAGAAGATCGTGACTTCGATCGTAAAATTTTTTCAGTGACGATTTCAAGTTATGGGTAACATACCCTTGCTTAAGAAGCCTATATGTGACCCAACGGGATCTAACAAGGGAGTCGCTTTATCGACCACGGCCACTTCAGGCGCTGTTGGAATATTTCTAAGTTGACTATTGGAAATGTGAAGTCACCGCTTTTTTCATACAGCTTAGTTTGTACTCTGCCGCTGTTGTTACCTTCAAGATGAAGGTATAGGAATTTATCCGTTGTAGAAGTGTCTAAAAATTATACCACTTTGAAATCATTGATTTAAATGATCAAACTTATAAATTTTCAAAATAATTATTAGACACGAGACACCTTTTTCCCGAGATCACTTTTATATAAAATTTATCATTTTATATTTACACCTTGTGCATATTTTAAGCAATAATGGTTACAAAGAAGGAGTAAATTCTAAATTGTCTTTTTATTTGATTCCGTCCTGACCTGATTACGAGTTAAGAAAAACTATCCATAAGAAAAAGAAAGGAAATGGGTAAATGTCATGGAGACAACATTCCATCTCCAGGTTAAAACGACCGAAAACAAAGTATTTAGGGGTCATTTTACTGTCTTTATGGGTCCTACAGGATTGTTGTATTGTAAGATTTGTCCTAAATATGACTTGTACGACAATATTAATCATTTATTGTAGGAAAAATGAAAGGATATGGAGTGAATGAACATGTGATAAAACGCACACGATACATAGAAAACTCAAGTTTATCAAGGACAGGGCTTTTATTCCTGTCTTCATCTTGATGTCGCCTGAGGGTCTCCAACTAGAGGTGAACAATATTCACCCCCTCAAGTGAGATCAAGAAGGCCCCTAGCGTGCACTTCAGCGGTATTCTTGACAAAAATTATATCAAGGTCACTCCCTTGCTCCCCACCCGCCATGGAGTGCCAACTTGGGCGATGCTCAGGGTTATCCAGCTGAAAGCACCGGGGTTACAAGGAGAGATTTGTTTTCAAATTCAATTAAAATGTCAGTACTCTCGCCAAGTATAAATATTTAAAAACGTAGTTTGTTACCAAGTCACCGTGGCATGATCAGTATAGGTGTTGGACAAATCGTGTGTTTCACTACTCATGTGATGAACTTGCGGCAAGAATTTTTGCAATCCTATTTTTTACGGAATACAAAGAAGAAATAAAACTGTTAACTTGGCAATAATTTACTAGTTTTCCAATATCTCATTGAGTAGCGCGGTAGAATTGTACTTATATGTGTGGGTTCAAATCCCATTGAATACGGTAAAATTTTAAAACAAATATATTTCTAACAGAAGTTGTACTTATACTTTTCACAACAATTTAAATAGAATAGGTTAAATTTAGGTCCAACTAAGAGTACATGATAACTATCCGGTATTCGAAAAAGCTGAAAATTAACTATTCTCTTATCCGGCGTGACTCCACAAAGCTTAATTGACCAATTCGATCGGTCGATTTTAATCTTATACCCGCCAATTTAGTCGGTGACTCGATTAATATCAAAAAGAAAGGAAATGGGGCAAATGTCAAGGAGACAACATCCCATATCCAGGTTAAAACGACCCAAAACAAAACATCTAGGGGTCACCATATGGTCTTCAACACAGTGAGGAACCTCACACCATATAATGTTCACTTAAAATATAATCTATGTAAAAAATCAAATCGATATTTTAAATTGCAATATATGCAGTGTAATAATAACTATGATATGATGTTTATATTGATGTTCCAAATAACTAAATACCGAAGTTACTGAGAATTTACTTTCTGCATTTCGACAACTTATGTCTCTCCAGTGCAGATAAAATCTGAATGAATACTTCAAGTTTCATTTAAATATCTTGAAAAATGAATGAATAAATCAAAGTTGAAGTTACTTAGATATATAGTTAAATATGGACTTTTCACCGCCTCCACAGATAAAGTGCTCAGATTTCCGGATAAGAGAAATCAGTAACACCCGTTACACGGACTGATACAATAGCTTTTCAGCGAGTACTGTCGTACAATCGTATTAACATCACCTTATTTTGATCATATTGATCCTTATTTTTACAGCAATTCACCCAGTACGTAGTAGTATAAAAGTCTGACATCTTTTCTGGATCTAACTATCATCGTTGACTCTGGTAAAATAAAAACTAAAATTTACGATAAAAGGGATGATTTTGATTTCAGTATTACTAATTTCCCTTTTCTTGACGGCGACGTTCCTCTAGCCCATCCTACGGAGTTTATATTTCTCAACTGGTACGATTCGCACGCGTTTGTTCTACTATTGACGACTTCAATGAACGTAACCTTACTATCACTTCAAAACTTTTGCAGCAAGGTTACAGATTTCATAAATTGTTAAATACTTTTTAAAAAGTTTTATCGAAGATATGAACATCTGACATCTAAATATAATGTCACTCGCAAACAGCTTATTTCTAAGGGCATTTCCCATCCTCGATTTCACGGAAATGCTGTTAAAAAATGTCAGAAACTGATTAAAAATCCAGAAAAACTGGGACGTAACTTACATTTTTTACGCAATAGGGGATATCGACCGGATATTCTACACGTGTGCGTTAAATTAGCTTTGGGATCCAATGACCTGAGGATTTTACACACATACTGGCCTCTCACTGATACTGCCGATGTCTACTGAAATACATGATGATTCTTTACCAAACCCATTTGGAGTTTTGAATTTGATTTTCCTTCCGTAGTGCGACAGTGTTTTACCAGCAGACTAGGCTCCTTAAGCTAGCCGGCAGTTTAGCGGCGAGCACTCTTTGACCAAACTTTCAAAATTACGTTTTGTTCCCCCATTTTTCCTTTCTAGATTGCGGTTATGGAGTTAGTAGTCTACCTGTATGGGTTTTATTCGTATGTTTATTCTACTATAGGGAAACGGGACAGAGAAAGGGGAGGTTTGGGTACCCATAAACCGGTTTAACCCTACCGCTGGCTTTTGCTAGTGCCGGTACCAAGTCCGGCTGTCCCGAGTTCCTATCGTTGTTTATGTTTGTATTTTGTATTTTTATTGTGGGTTTTTTCTTGTGCAATTCCTATTTACTTTCTGGCATGTGGCTATGTTTTTCGGCCATTGTAGGTGTTTCCTGTTATCTTTTTTATTCCATCATCTTAACATTTCTGCACTTTCCCCACAGCCGATTTTTTTTATTTCAATATTTTGTAGCTCACCTTAACACAAACTCTTGATCGAATTTAAAAAAAAAAATAAAAAATCTGAAATTTCATTAGATTTTTCAAATGGTTAAATTATCAAATTGGAAGGGAAATAACTCCTTAAATTAGTAAGGTGTTTGAAACAATCAGTTTTTAGCGTTTATCCAAAAAAGAAATTAAAATTCATCTATATTAGGTAGAAGCCTAGAATAAGGCTAATATGTGATTTAAACAAACAAAGTCATTTTAAGAGTTATGTCCCTTAACCGATGTCCTTCTTCTTAAAATCCAAACTATATGACACAAGAGAACACGTGTCAACAGGACAATTTACAGAAATCAAGTTATGACCAAATGTACAAATCTCCACGACGCTATCTTACAGTGTTATTCTAATTTTGATGTCAAAAAGGCTCTGTTTTGCACTGTTTAAACTTGTTCCATTTTTCGGGGTAACACACTTACATTGTAGCGTGTTACAGGGTTATGTATTTTCTAGACAACTGTTTAGATTTTTACCTATCAGTTCTTTTGTTTGAAACTAATCACTAAGCCGCCTGCTATAACAACAGCAATTGGCAAATTCCACAAACAAATGGTACAGGACGATGATATGAAATATGAAAAAGAAAGGAAATGGGGGTACATGTCAAGAAGACAACATCCCATCTCCAGGTAAAAACGACCCAAAACAAATCCGTTTACGGTGACACTAAACTTAATCTAAATAACAAAATATCGAAGTTACTGAGAATTGAATTCCTGAATATGCGCATGTCGACAACTGCATGTCTCTGCAGGTCAAATAAAAAAATGGAAATTCATATACTGAAACATGTGTAAAAATTACGAATAGAATCTAAATAGGAACACCAAAATCAGCAAACGACAGAGCTATGCAAATGAGAAATGCTCCTTAGTTATCCTACATTTAGATATTAAAAGTTTCCAAATAAAATCGGTTTTCGACCAGCACCGAAGTACTGACTATTACCCTAATAGCCTAAGATTGGTGAAGACCTTCGAGGACTAACAGTCCACCAGCAGAGGCATCGGTTCAGTGGTAATAAATAACAAAATACCGAAGTTACTGTAAATTTAATTCCTGTATATGCGCATTAACTTTGAGGAAACAAAAATACCATGTGAAAGTAACCTAATTACTTCTTCCAAGACAATGTTGAATTCATACTAAAACTTTCATTCCTTTAAGCAAGAAAAGTCATACCGCCCCTGCATCTGTATTTTAGTATGATTAATTGAAATTTTTCAAAACACATATTTCTCTGCCATTGCTGTCGTTTAAGGCAGATAGACACTAGTTAATATTTCTATCAGTGAAATTCTGTAATAAAAATCCTATCTTTTAAGCTTTAAATTAAAAAAAAGGGATACCTATACTGGGCATACGATATATCTAAATTGTCAAACAACCTATTTCAGTTTGTCATTTTCCCTCATTCTTCAATTGAACACGTCCCATCGGAATTTTTTTTCTTATTTGTTTCAAATTCTTAGATAGCATCATACGTTCCAGACATTTGTTAATCAATTAGTAAATACTCGGTTAATACAATAACAGCAAGTTAATGTGAAAGATGGAACTCTTAAAAAGGTTAATTGTTTTTAACTAAATCAAATGCACTATTCATTTCCAGATATCAATTTCATAGATGAAGTCTCATTGTAAAAAGTGAAATTGACAATATACTTGTTACATAATATTTTAATTAATATAGGTACTCCAACGAAGAATTTTATCAGCAAAGTTATATGATTTATCAATTTTCATTACACAAATACATAATGATGACATGGTGCATGAAGCTGCACGTTAAATGTTGTATTTAAATTACAACGCCTTCTTTTCAACTGCAAAATTTCAAATAGATTCATGAATGCACATAGATGCACGGCAACTTTAACTTTTACTTGTTTTTGCAGTTTTCTTGAATTTTCTCGGTATTTTATCTGGCCAAAGCGCCGCAACACTAAATAATTTTGAACCAGTTTTTCCTTAGATCTCAATGCGAAGAAAAGAAATATCGGAAGTGGAAAAATTGTAATTTTTTAATGATGCTAATCTATCCTTAATCCAAATTTTTCTGGGATTAAAATTTCGATTTCTTATTATTGAAACAGATAGCTATCTTTTGCACCGTTATATTCATTGAATGCGAACATTCAATTTTTTCGTTGGAGTACCTAAAATTTAATATCAGCAAATAAATCGAATTAACATAGAATAGCATTTCAATATAGGATATAATATATCTTTTCTTATTTCTATTTGTTGTTTTATTCATGTTCATGCAGTTCAAGCTTAAATATCATGTTTTTACTTTCTATTGTTACAGATGTTTTATAGATTCACGGAAGGCAATATAGGGTCTGTAAGTCTCGTCTCATGACCAACGTGAATAAATGAGAAACGTGTTTCCCGGTTACCATTACGTATGTAATACTATGGGACAATGGTGGGGTTTTCGATTCACAGATCAAATTAACCATGGAATTCATTTTCTATGAACAAGCCTATTTTTAGATTAATGAACTATGACCTTTATTACCTTAATTTTGGTAGAAATTAAATATAAAAATAACGATTTTCTTGAAGCCGCAGTCTCTGTCAATCATGCTCTTCCAGCTATGGTAGGTATCCCAATGTAAAGCGTCTAACCAATCCCGATTTTGTGACGTTAAGAAAAATATCCCGGAAATGAAATCGGTTGACTGTGCGTTCTACATAGTGACGTCATAAATTTCCGGATTTATAAAGTGAAAGTGAACGAGACGTACAGACCCTTTTGATACATCTTTATCCATTTATTTATTATCTAGTGGTTGTAGTGTACGTCAAATTGGCTGGATTTAACCTTTTTAAGAACGAGAACAAATTTATCCCTCTATGAAAACTAATGGAGGGGGAAAGTGTTTGAATCAACCCGGACAACAGTTCTGATAGCCGCTGGGAAAAGGATATGAGTAAAAGTTTCTATACGATTGAAAGCAATTTGAAAGTGCCAATATGAATTAATCTAGAACTAAAGATGAATCTACACAGTACTGGAACTACAATAAGGTTAATGGCTGTGTAAAGTTTAAACGTCACCGCACTTAAAATACTAACAATAGAGCTCGAGATTTCTATGAGGATACGCATGTGACAATAAATTGCAAAAACCCTGGTAAGAACTGTGTAGATATTAGTTCGTGGTAGCGGGCGTGAGTCCATAATTGTTATCCGGAAGATACCTCAAAATATTAATATTAAATTCACTCGACACTTAGATTCACAAGCCCAGTAGTCAGTACTTCGGTGCTGACCCGAAAGCTGATTATTTTTTGGAACCTTACAATATCTAAATTTTTGTTAATTTTGTTGAAAACTAAGGAGTATCTCCCTCATGCATAGCTCTGTCCTTAGCTGATTTTGGCTTCATATTTAGATCATATTGGTTGTTTGTTCTCTATCAGTTTTTACATATCTTTGAATTTATGGTCTTCCAAACGTTTATATTTTATCTGCACTGAAGAGACATAAGTTGTCGAAATGCGCATATGCAGAAAGTAAATTCACAGTGACTTCGGTATTTAGTAATTAGATATATTGGTGCGTAGCAAAAGGAATTTTGAAGAAAGTAGGTCAAAAGGACAAGTTCCACAGTCACTTACAATACATTTCATATTACAGAAATATTTTTTTGACTCTAAAGAATAATCAAAAAGTTGAGATCAGATTATCTGGAAACTTGCAATATCGAAAGATTTGTGAACTTTGTTGAAAACTAAGGAAGGTCTCCCTCATTCGAAGCTCTGTCCTAAGCTGCCTTTGGCTTTGGTTATTTGTTCTCTGTCATTTTTAAACTAGACTTCCAAATGTTTAGATTTAATCTGCACTGAAGAGACATAAACTGTCGAAATGGCCATATCCAGAAACTAAATTGACAGTGAGTTCGGTATTTAGTTATTCAAATGAAACTTAAAAATACTGTTTCGTACAATTGGAGAACAAACAAAAAAAAACAAAACAATTTTTTAATAAAGTAGTTCCAAGGTCAATGTCACAGTGACCGTTTTTAAATTATGTCTCCAGATGATAATTCCAAAAGTTTCATCTAATTCAAATAAAGGATGTATATAATACAGGGTATTGATTTGCTAGAAAGTATGTGCAGAGCACAGTGACTGAAATTGCATTATTAAAACCTTATTGACATTTAGATCATATTGGTTATTTGTTCTCTATCAGTTTTTAAGCATATTTGGGTTAATGGTCTTCCAAACGTTTAGATTTTATCTGCACTGAAGAGAAATAAGTTGTCGAAATGCGCATATGCAGAATTTAAATTAACAGTAACCTCGGTATTTATTTATTTGAATGGATCTAAGCCGGATTAAGGGCGAAAGGATGAGTGGCAGTAAGACCCATTTTTGGCCCAAGATTTACCATGAAACTAAAACTATACAAACAGACGTCTTATGTTCCTGAAACATTGAACAAATATAGGGCTTTATGAAAATGATAAAGCTTTTTTCCATATCAGTTTGATTCTCATGATAATCAGTTAACTCAAAAGCTATATTTTTGGAAATAGTCAGAATTTCATAGATATTTGCTGTGTTTTTCACATTTTTGTGCTTTGAAAAATATGGGCACATCTGAATAACAACTTCATATTTAGTCAAAATGTGTAAAATGGTGAAATACATCATTTCTGAAAGTTTGAAGTTGTTGATTGCATGTGCCCCATGTTCACTTAAAGAAAATTTGCTTTGAGAACATTCAAAATTGCAGATTTTTTTATTTTCTTTCAAAAAGACGGCTCCTTGTGATGTCACAATAACGTCAAAATGAAAGGAATTCGTATTATTATATGTTTTCTTTGTAGCCAGATGTAATAGTTAATATTTCCCATAAATATCACACTATTTTAAACAACTTGATTTTTTTGGGCCAAATATGGGTCTTATTGCCACTCATCCTTTCTTGCAGCTTTGGAAAATACGGGTAAACTTTCTACGTAGTTACCATAGATTTTAACTTCTGACAGGCAAATTTATAGAATTGATAAATTGTATGAAGCAAATTCCTTCAAAACTTTAGTTTATGTGAAAAATCTTTGATTTAATTTCTTTTCTCGTAAGAGTTGTAAAACCTACGTTTGATGGTCAGTATACGAAATATTTTTATTCTGTATTCACTGGGGAGAATGGAATGAATTGCTTTCGAATGATTTAAAGATTGATATGTAATCGATTTTTTTGTAATATTTGTAATATGTGCAATATTTCCTATTTCGGTGAATTTATTTAGATGAATGTTTTCAAACTAATTGTTTTAATATTATCGCGACTGCGATGGCAAAAAAAATGAAAAACTGATTGTTTATCTCCTTCTTTGTCTTTCCAATTACACACTAAGAAATGCCCCGCAACAGAGTAAAACAAATGAGAACCGAACCATTGTGGTCTCTTTGAGTTACAACTGAGATGGTTTCGTCTGAAAATAACGTCGTGCATCATACTATCGGCTCGCGAAATGTGGTATTTTATTTTTGAAGGGAACCAGGATCTTGAAATCACAATGTACGTTTAAACTTGCTCCCACGGCCTTAATATTGACGATGAATTCATATATGTCCTTTAAGCCATGCTTCAATTAGTCTGTTATCATTATTACTTTTTTCGAACTAAATATTTTATTGTGATTACTCAGTTTGAGTAATTGAATCAGAAGTGGCAAGAACTTGATAACACGTTTCACCTTTTTAAGAAAAAAGATGTGTCTCTCACATTCTTCTCCTTTTCACTATCTTATATCCTTTCAAGTAAAACTATTTTATCTTCAGTGTAAATTTTGCTTTGGGAAATAAAGAATTTGTATGTTTGTTTTCTGGTTTGTAACTATAGTTGAAAAGTGGGGGGGGGGAATGTCATGGGGTTGTCTGGCCGTCCGTCCTTTCGTCTTTCCTTCCAGCTGTTACATCTTAGGATACCTATCTGTTATTCGCTACTCCTCATGAACCACTGAATAGATTTTCAAAACTTTATCACGGTCTTTGTTACATAATAAAGATGTACACCTTTCAGAATTTGATTTCATTGATTTTGGGGTTTCCCATAGCAAAACATGGACTTTGCCATAGCATTACAAATGGGTACCAATCTCTTATCCGCTACTCCTCTTAAACCACTGAATAGATTTTTATGAAACTTTAACACAGTCTTTCGTTATTTGTTACCACTGGGTCGATGCCACTTCTGGTGGACTGTTAGTCCCCGAGGGTACTCAACAGCCCAGTAGTCAGTACTTCGGTGCTGACCCGAAAGCTTATTATTTTTGGAACCTTAAAATATCTAAATTTTTGTAAATTTTATTGAGAACTGAGGAGTATCTCCCTCATGCAAAGCTCTGAGCCGGTTTTGGCTTTACATTTAGATCATATTGGCTATTTGATTCGTATCAGTTTTTAAACATCTTTGAGTTTATGGTCTTCCAAACGTTTAGATTTGATCTGCACTGAAGGGACGTGAGTTGTCGAAATGCACATATGCAGAAAGTAAATTCACAGTAACTTCAGTATTTAGTTATTTATCACAACCTCGACAGCTGGCAGATTAAGAAATACAACATCCTTCACTACTAGATATACCTGCTTATAAACATACATTACACTGACTTACCAAAAGCAAAATAAGATAACAGGCAATCCTTATTAACTATCAATTAAAGTAGCAAATCAAGTGAGAACTGTGCCGTCACTCGTAACTCCAAAGGCTATGACAACACCGGAAGCACCAAAAAAACAAATACATCACACAAACACAGCACAGAAAGAAAATATGGACATACATAGAGATGAACAACACGAACCAAATAAAAATCATAGGTGAGATCAGGCGAAGTAAGCATCGCCTGTGTCTTGTAAGACACATGACTTGTTGAACATGTCTATTCTGGTAATGAAGTCAATAAAATAAAGGAAAAAGCAAACTCGAGCTGTTAAACTTGGTAGCTAAACAAACAAAAGCAACCATTCCCTACCAACAGAAATAGCTGACCTTTTTGGTGAACTTCGTTGTACCAGTAATTGTCCTCAAAACCTGCAAACAGATATCGATAAACTAAGATGATATATTTAGTTCATAAAAAAGTAAATACTGATAAAATAGGAAGATGAAAAGAACTTCCAATATGTCAACAACCATTAATTTCAATGTCATTCAACAATGATGAAGTAGTTTCAAATCCCATTTATAACAAAGAAAAACCAATTATGATACAGGCATTCCCGGTATGATAATCGAAGCCGTCTTTTTTAACGCCAGATGCTGATTGTGAAATAATAGAAATAATAGTAGAACAACTTTCATATTTACAACTTCCAATGCATATATAAGTTCATGGAAAAACAATTTTGAAATGTGAAACATATAAATTTTATAAATTAGTTTAACGTTTGGGAATTATATTAATTTCCATAACAAAAATGCGAAAAGTGAAAGGACAAAATTTGTAGAAGATTAATTTCTAAGTCCATGTTAGATCTTATCCAATACAGTATTCATTTTTTGTATGGCTATCTAAAATCACATTGCTTGTCCGTTTCTGTCATATTGACAACCTGTCAAACCAATGAAATTAATGTAACAGATGACAAGAAATTTGCATCTTTAAATCCATTTCCAATTTACAATACGATCTCATAAACCAGAATGAAATCGAAAACATATACCATCGATGACAGAAATCGGACAATGAAATGGACGTTTCCTTATCAGATGTTAAGATCCTCAAAACAGACAATAGCAAATATACAATGAATTTATATGCAATAGTCTTAAATACATAGTTGGCATTGAATGTATTCAATGTAATATATTTATGGAATAAGGTTTTTTAATACTTGTTTGAAGCCAAGGATAGCTGAGGCTTATTATACATGTTTTAAATTTTGACGAAGATCGATGTTACGTGACAAAAGGAACATTTCAGAACTAATATTGCATCTAACTGACATGAACATAATTATACTTATGGGCTGTTGCTGAGGCTGCAATTGAATATATACACATGGAAAAAAGTATTGCAACACCAAATTCAAAATAAAATATAGAAAATATTTTATTGATTTTGAAACATGTATGGTAAAAATGAAACAAATACACCTTTATTGGTAGATTTCCTGTGTTAAATTGGCAATTGTCCTTTTATAGCTTGATTTTTCACACCAATACAGCTTACACTCACAAGCACTAAAAATCAAATTTCCTACATGTTATTCTTCGTTGTGTTATCCACTGGTGTGAGGACGTTCTGTTCAATTGTTTCAAAAATGGGCCCAACACACTCGTGAAATGATGTTTGATGGAAAATTATTGGTATGGGGGATTAGGGACTACCCCTCAGACACATTTCTTGTCGTGTAGGCCACCACCATACAACAATAAGCAGAATCGTAAATTCAAATCAACAGACAAACGGTGTTACGGACATTCCAGATCTGGGGACCACCAGTAATACATGTAATCGTGAAGATAGAGTGTAAGGATGGCTTGTAAGGCAAAATCCTTTCATGGACAACTTTACGTTTTGAATATACAGTGGTTACCAAATTTTGTGCTGTCATCAAGAACACCGTACTAATCGACTGAAAACTGTAGGATACCGTTCAAAATTATCAGTAAAACGTCCGTCACTGATAAAAAGACATAAAGCAGCACGTTTGGAGTTGTATCGTGGTAGCAGGAATTTGGTATTTTGGAGAAGGACCCATTGGTCAAACAAGAGTCGCTTTATGTTACACGTTACTGACTATAGTTTGCTATGGTTTCAAACTGGTACTGCATATGCAATATTTGGACATTTGCGGTAGTAGTGTGCGAGAAAAAGTCTCTCAAGTACTGACTTCAGATGATGCTTCAAAAATGGTGCCAACTGACTCATCAGCAGATTGGCCGTTTCACTTGTGGTATGAGAAGACGTGTGTGAACGAAAGCTTTACTAAAAATTAAAAGTTTTTCGCAGATTATGTTATGACCAGTCATACAAACGTTTCTAGTGCACATTTACAATATGAAAATGGTTTTTAGAATTGCTGGGCTCTAATTTAGACTCAAAACACGCGTCTTTTAAAAAATAAAATTTCGTATGAAAATATTTTGATAAATTATCATGTTGAACAAGAAAATGATGAAATGTAATGACAAATGCCTCATTAATACCTGTATTATAACGAAAATATACTTAAATATTGCCTACAAATTTTGTTAAAGTGTTGCAATATTTTTTCCATGTGTATATATCTTTGGCAGGCTTATTTAATCATCACCCCCTGTGTACATATGTATCGTAAGACACTTGAGTCTTGTTCAATATCACGCTTTTTGGTAGCTTATTTAACATAGTAAATACCCTTTGATGTGTAACTCATCAGCATGAATTCCTTACTTTAAGGTTACATGAACAAATTACCAAAACCACAACAACTAATATATTAAAAATCATTTATTAGATTAGCATACAATAACAAGTTTAATGTATAGAGAAAATCGAATGTACGATTTCAAATGAATAAATCAAACACTGTTAAAAATCTTTAAAATAACATTCGCTAAGTATACATAACCAGTGCATAAAGTTCCAAAGGAAGGAACGATCTTATATTAGACATTTTCACCATAAGCCGAAACCGAAACCGAGACCGAAACCGAAGCCAATTAACTTGGAAAATATTCAACATTTGAAAGTGTTTCTGTGATATAAATCATACTGGCATAAGTCTTTTAACTAAATAGATTATCCTTTTACAAAGTTTTTATTCTTTTCGAGGAGTAAGAATATACGTCTAAGCGATAGTGCAGCACATAATTCAATATTTGTGAAATGTTACATAACTTATGATGTTTTGATATTCAAATTGTCTTCATGTGTATTGAGTGGCAATTGGGTGGCCGGATATATATCTAGTGCAATTGGGTGGCCGGATATATATATGAAATCTGAATAAAGGTGCTTAACATACCGATTAACTGATCATTTAGGTCCATAGGAACAATATTTTTTTTCTAAGAGATTGTTATGCACTAGTAGGTTTATTGCAAGCCAAATTGGACAAAAATACGTGATTTATTAATAGAAACAATCAATAATTAAAGCAATTCATTTAAAAATATTCATAATTCAATAGACCATTTGCCAGTTCTGCAATCAACAGAAAGAATATAGCAAAACCCAGAAAGGAAGTAACTTTTTGAAAAATTTCAAGAGGACAGAATGGTCCCCTGCTTTTGAAAAACCAACCAAAAAAAAAAATAAAGCATTTTTAATCAAATGTTATGAAAGCTTAATCTTTAGCAGACGTTTAGTCAGCAACATAATTCCAAACCTACACCCAAATAGCGCTTCTCATTCTTTAATGTGTAAGAAAAATAAACAACTGTAATAACTTGAACTGTCTTCTCGGTGACTAAGAAAGGTTTAAAAATTCGAAAAAATGCTAACTTACTGCAGAATATCATAAATATTGTGTAGGGAATTACTTTGTCCAGACTGGTTAAGCACGACGACTGTACTTTAAAACAAATGTGCATGTTTGATGGTTGTTTGTCCGGTATAAGAGTTATTTCTTTTTGAAGATTTTTCAAAAAACACAAAATTTGACTACAACTGACATGAACTTCAGTAACTGGCAAATCATCTATTGCAAATATTCATAATTCATTAATTAATATTTATAAATGGGAAAAATTATTAGTAGTATATTGAAATGCAAATATCAGTAAATGAATTATTAATATAAATAAATGAATTATTAGTATTAAATGAAGGATTATTAATATTAATAGATGAATTATAAATATTTGTAAATTATTTGCATATATTAATAAATAAAGTATAAATATTGAATTTTGAATATAAGAAATAAGCAGAAATTATAAATATTAAAAAAGCATTGTAAATTTTTATTATTATTTATGAATGAATTATACATATCTATAATAAAGAAATAATAATCAATATTAATAAATAAATTGTTAATATTTTTAATATTAACAGATGAATTATAGATATTTATAATGCATTATTAATATTCATAAATGAATCAATAATCTTTATAAATGTTTATAGTTCATTTGTACATATTTTTGAATCATGAATATTAATAATTGATTTACTAATATTTATAATTCATTGCAAATGTTTGCTTTTCATTTATTAATATTCATAATTCAATTAAGTGAACAATTATAAATTTCAAGAATTAATTAATTAATATGCACAATTCTTGCTTATTTCTAAATATCTATTATCATTTATAAATATCTATAATTCATTTATTCATATTAACAAATCAATAATACATTCTTATAATAAATTTATTACTATTTTCATTTCAATTAGAAATATAAATACTTATTTTCTAATTATCTATATTGATAAATAAATTGTTAATATTAACAAATGAACTCTATCTATTAACAATTCAATCATAAATTTTTTAAAAATAAATTGTAAATAATGACAATTTATTATACATAATTGTAATTATTAAAAAATGAAGTATTTTTGTGCACTTTTGCTTGATCTAAAAATATTAACAATTCATCATAAATGTTTATAATTCATTTTTTAGTTTTAATAATAATAACAATTGATTTATTGATATTCATAATTCATTTATTATGTGTAATTCATTTATAAATATTAATAAATCAATTATAAATATTTCAGATGTTTTTTTTTAAATATTTATTATTTCTGCTTATTTCTTATATTCAAGATTCGTTTATAAATATCTAAACTTTATTTATCAATATTCATACTTCATTTATTGATATTAGGAAATCATATGCAAATATTTTTATTGGATGTGGTTTGTTTCCATTGATTTATCCACTTTTTTACCTTTTTGGGCCAATTAGGGTTTGCTATATGATGTGACGTTCCTCACTGTGTTGAAGACCGTACGGTGACCCCTAGATGCTTTGCTTTGGGTCGTTTTAACCTGGATATGGGATGTTGTCTCCTTGACATTTACCCCATTTCCTTTCTTTTTCATATTTATAATTCATTTATTGATATTAATAATTCATTTTTGATATTCACAATTCAATATGATAATAATAATTCATTTTCCATGTAACAATAATGATCATTGAATTATCAATATTGACAATTGAATTATAAATATTTGTAAATGAATTGTTTTAAATATTAATTTTTCATTTTAATAATTACATTCATTCTGTTACGTATGGAAATCCCCGTTTTTGATTGGTTACGAGTACTTCCGATCATTTCCGTAACTGTGTTATGACATTCAGTAAAACTACAGCAACACGCGACTCCATGACAACGACAAAAGTAAACAAAGACGGTGGAGTAATCTAAACTAGGAAATGGTGCATCATCCATGAATTTCATTACGTTATCTAGCGTGGAGACTTGTATTCCATTTACGGAATGTAATTATGAGCATTGAATGAAATATTTTGTAGTTTTGTTGTCGTGTAAAAGGGTGGACCGTAGCACATTTTTTATACGACCGCAAAAAAATTGAGGTCGTATAATGGTATGGTGCTGTCGTTGTCGTCGTCGTCTTCGTCGTCCGTCGTCGTCGTCGTCTGCGTCGTCGTCTGTAGACACTTTTGTTTTTGGTTAATAACTTAAGTTCCAGTTGATCAATCCTGATGAAATTTTAACACAATGTTCATTGGCACAAAAGAAAGACTTTGAGTGGCTTTGGATTTTATGGCCCCTCTCGTTTTTAAAAAAGGGGCCAAAAAGGGCAAAATTGGCTGTATTCACATAATTGGCTGTAGAATTTTTATTATTCATCAGATTTTGATGGGGTTTCTTTCAGTGTGCTCCTGAGGAAATTTCAAATCAGGGGTATGCAACGGATTTCACGTCGCATGTACCGTTCATGAGATAAATGGGCCCAAAAGGGGCAAATCACAAAAATTTTATTTTTTTATTTCTAGTCCGATTTTGATGCAGTTTTTTTCATTGGATTCCATATGAAAAATTAATATGGCGCTAAACTATTAGATATTTGATCACATGTTTCCTTTCGGAGCTATGAGGGGACAAAGGGGTCGAAATTGCAAAGGTGCAAATTAAATAAAATTTTTATTTTTCATCGGATTTCGATGGGATTTTTTCTTTACATTCCTCCTGTCTTAAGCTTTCAGTGGTATGTCAACGGATTTTGCGTATCTCTTGCCGTTTCCAAACTTTAAGGGGTCAAAGGGGTCAAAATTGCTATTTTCACAATTGTCACAAGTATGTAAAATATTTATTTCTCATCGGATTTAGATGGGGTTTTTTTGTTTGTTTTTTCTCTAGTTTGTGTCCAGCTAATTATTGTTTCAGTCTCCTTATTGTGTCCATCTAGTTACTGTGTCAAGCTCTTTACTGTGTCCACATTCACCTGATATCGCAATTGTTCAAATTTCAGTGGTCGACATGCTGCGGTCGTATCATGCTGCGCTCCGCGTAGCCCTTTATCACATGAAGCGCCAGCGCGCTTCATTCAAAATGTGCTACGGTCCACCCTTATACACTTTAATAAAACTACAAAATATTGCATTCAATTCTTAAATAAATCACATATTTTTTGTCCAATTTGGCTTGCCATAAACCTACTAGTGTATAACAATCTCATAGGAAAGACTATTGTGCCTTTGGACCTGTAAGATGAATTAATCCGTATCTAATATCATCTTTATCCGGATTTCAGATATATATCCGACCACCCAATTACCACTTCATACAGACGAAGACGATTTGAATATCAAAACATCGAAACCTATGTAACCTTTCAAAAATGTTGAATTATGCGCTGCACTATCGATTGGACGTATATTCTTACTCCTCCAGAAGAATAAAACATTTGTAAAAGGATAATCTTAGTTCAAAGACTAATGCAAGTATGATATATATCACAGAAACACTTTTTAATGTTGAACACTTTTCAAGTTAAATTGGTTTCGGTTTCGGCTTACGGTCAAAATGTCTAACTACTGACCAAAAAAAAAAAACAACAGAAATCAAACATCCATAAAATGCTGATAAATAAGCATTGGAGAACATAGTAAGTAAATACGTAATGTTCACGTCATAATTCCATTGGCGGATCCGGTGGAGTCCGCGAGTAGAACTGCTGTCTTCGGAGACAAGTTAAATATTTTGTGAAGAATTACGGCAATAATTTTGAAAAAAAATGCAAAATAGTTGGGAATCAACCTTTTCCAAATCCCTTGTCTTCGTTTTTGAAAGTCTGAAACTGTTGATGAATTTCTTCAGATCGGTCCAGCATTTTCAGTTAAATTTGATTTATTGAACTTTGTTTTCGGATGTACTGTGGCTTCTTTTTACTGACCTGACATTCATTTAACAAATTTACCATACAAATAAAGGATATTTTTTTTTATTTAAACGGATAACACGAGTTTCATTTGTTGTCAACCGTACAATTGCAAAAGACGAAACAATACATTTCGATTTAAATAATCACTTCCCATGTTCCTTCAGTATTCTGCTGCCGTTGTTTCATTATTTTTTAGTTTCATTCTCTATTTCATTTTTATGGTTATTAACTTTTTTCTTTGATCATCTATTTATGTATTTTTCGATGTTCGTTTGCAGAGTTTGTTTTCCTCTAGATTTTAATAAACCATATTACAACAATGTACAAACACAAACATTACACTGATCTAAGGATAAAAATATTTTGTGCGGTAATGTTAAAGAATCCTTCACCAGAGAATCTTCCCAATCCCGCATTAGTGTATATAATAAACGAATAGTTCGAGCTATTCATATAACTGTGCAAATACTAAAGACAGGTTTTTGGAACAGTTTGGTATTGAAGCATTTGTTATATTGTTCTTTGAAAACTGGAACTGGAAATACAATTTTCGTATGGACTAGGTGGTATTGGTATGGTAAACTCGCTTTGGGCCAGTAAATCCATTTTAGTCAACTGAGTCTAGCATAACAATGAAGGGATATAGCACAGCGTACCAGCAAATATTTCTGGGGATAGCAAATATGCTTAGGGGCGGATGGGAGTTTATGGTCCTTTTTTGTGGTTGTCTGAAGAAAAGGTAAGTTTGCATATTATTCGAACGCAAGTATATAATAATGCTATATACCACGGAACCCAGCGATGAATAGGCTACACAATGGTCAAGACAATAAAGATCCACAGACTGTAGTTTCTCCGCACACCTCCACATAATTTCACTTACTGATGAAAAATATTTTCCAAAATTTTGCCTTTCTAACATGTTTATAAATCGTTTTATTTTTTCCCATGCAATTAAAAATACAATTTCAACAAGACTGTGTCACACAAAAATATATGCTTTCATCGTTGCTGGATTATTTCTCACTTTTATGCGCATATGCAGAAAATAAATTTACAGCCACTTATGTATTCTGTTTTTTAGTATGTGTGACCGGGGGGAGTCATATATCATTCCGGGGGAAAGCATATTCATACATTTTGCTTTACTATTAGAAAGAATGCACCCAAATGAGGGCAAAAACAAGAGGCAGTCTACAAGAATGACACCAGAGACCGAATGTGTATTTTACATACAATTTTTATTTACAATATTAAATTTACAATTACGATTTTTAAGCTAAATTCCTCTGACGAAATTATCGAGAAACATTTGCCACAAGCAACGAAAGAAGTCATTGCGCGTTTCAAAAAGGGTTTACTATCAAAGACACTGCATAATAGGACTCTACCCTCTCTAAAACATGTTGTTTCTTACAACATTACAAACCACTGCTTTCCCCCGCTAAGATATATGACTCCCCCCCCCCGTCACACATACAAAACATGTAAAATATTTTAGGAATGATGGTAGCAGGTATTTTTGAGCGACAAAGTCTTCTTGAAATTGCATTATTGAATGTACAGGAACAAGTAAAACGATTCATTTACCCGTAATAAAGGTAAATTTTAGGAAATATCATTTTTCACCCGAAAGTTTGAAATTATGTCGAGGATTTCGGAGAAACTACAGTCTGTGGATCTTTATGCTCCTGGCCATCGTGTAGCTTAATCATTGCTTGGTTCCGTTGTGTATAACTTTATTAGATAACTGCGTTTGGATATTTAGCAAATTTCCCTTTTCTCCAGACAATCACCGAAAAAGTGTCAACCCCCTCCCCCAAGCATATAAAAATTATGCTTCCCCCGCAATATTTGCTGGTGCGCTGTGAATAGAGTAAATGCAAATGCGACAAAATCTCTACAAATACATTGTAAAACTAAGGAATGGAACAACTCTTTTATTGATGTTCTTTATCTTGATGTCACCATGAGACATTCTATAATGAGCTACATCCATGTCTTTTTACCCGTTGACCCATGGATGTAGGATCGTTAACAAACAAAAACTTAACTGGCAAAGTGTTTTTACAATTGCTGTCATCTATTGCCTGACAAAAAGACTAGTGGAAATCGATCACAACATTTAAACAACCACTTGACACTCATTGAGACAATAGTAAGAATACTTGGTACAATAAAACCATGAGACGTTGGCACAATAAATAGGTGGTCAGAATAACAATTTGAAATTAAAAACAATAAAAAAACCAAACTTTGAAAGCATAATACTGCATCCATATGAGAAATTCTCTCATAACAAGTTCATCATAACTGAAATGTATATAGAGCTTGTCCGTATTAGACATCACGTCAAATTAAAGTTACATACATGATTTCATTTGATTTCTTTACAGAAGAAATTTTTCCTCTTGCAATCTTGGAATTAACGTTTCTCATCTTGCTTATCATGTAATCGTCAACAAATAATTTGGTGGGGACATTTGAGGTTATTAATGGTTCTTATATGATCTAACATCGCAATTTCTTCTCTTTGTTATTGTTTTTACTATTTTTTTTTTTCATTCGTCCTGTTGTTTGTGGATTCAGGGGAGCCTTTTTTCTATTTTTGTGCAAAATTCTGACAAAAATTGACAATAGTGGTTATGTGGTTAGAAAGAGTGTAGAAAAGCCTCAAATTGAAAGACACGGCTAGATAAGTCGTTTTGTGGGTAAATTAATATTTCAGTTTTCCAGATAGCATTCCAAATAGCATTACACAATTTAAAAAAATGTGTGGCCAAAGAATGTAATGACGTGTCCTCATATTTTCTAAACAAATCTAAATCGAATGTTGTAAAAATGAAATAGCGTTTACCTATTTTAACGTCATGAAGAATAACTTAATTTTGTTCATTTGCCTTTGCATCCAACTGCAAATTTTATGTTGGTTTCTAAAACTAACCATATGTGTTATTTTCAACAATAACAAATGACATATTTCTAATAAAAATTTACAACTTGCAAAAGAAATAAAAACTTAGATTAAAATAAAATGGCACTTTAAATCGATCGTAGCAGTCAAACTATAAGCGAAGCTGCATATATAACACTAGGAACCAATTTTACAAGAAAAGAAAAGAACTCGGGAATATTGACATAGGTACATGTACATACCACAATAAAACCTTATTTTTAGACATTTAAAAAGTCGACGAATAGAAACAAAATTCCACCAATTGAAATCAATCGTTTAATTATCAAAGTTTTAAATTATAAATAAATGCACCAAAGAGGCACGAGTCATCTATTCCCAATATTGCTTCTACCTTTAATTACGTCCCTTTGATACCTATACCGTATGCAGACTTGATGCACTAATGTTAATATTGAAGGACCATTTATCTTCTTTTGACGTTATCGATAGATTATATTATTTGTAAGATAATAAGAGACTTTCGTCTGTCAAACATTTCCGCTAGATGATGAGAAGTATAAGCACGCCATTTTTGTATGCATTTGATACAATTTAAATTCTTTTCAAAATCATTAATGATGAGCCATCATGGTTCTCATTTTCTGCTCAATTTTCCAGGAAGGCCTTGACAACGATGCACTGTATACCTTATGTCTTGCTGTCTTCGAAGTATCCTCAATTACAAAAACAGGATAACAGCAAATACCTACAATGGCCAGGAACTACAATCACATGCCACAATTTACAAGCAAACTGCACCAGAAAAAACAATAATGAAAACAAGAGACAAACACAAATAACGATAGGAACTCGGGATAGCCGGACTTGGTACCGACACTAGCAAAAGCTAGTGGTAGGGTTAAACCGGTTTATGGGTACCCAAATCAAAAGAATAAAATACATCATAACTAATGTTTGGCGCATATCAATCACCAGTTTCATGCAAGTCAACTAGTGCAATAAATTATCATCATATCTAATTATAGTTTATTTCAACATCAACTTACAATTATAATTTAGGGGTAGACCTGGGGTATGGGGAGATAACTCTATTTTTCTCTTTTTGTATTCTTAAATAAATAAAAAGCATCATTGAGGTATTATTAAAATTTCGAAATTGTAGTATTTGTTTTCATACAGCAAATAAGTCATTATTTTTTATGAAAATTAACAAAACTACAGCCAGTTATATTGAGTGGATTAAATCCACATTTTATATATGTCTCATGTTCATTTACTCCATATCCTTTCGTAAAATATATATGTAACGGGAGGGTCCGGTGTCTGTTTGTCACCGTTCCCCCAAGGTTACTGAAATGTCTGATTTAGCCACCAAAACCTTCAATGAAAACCAGCAAAATTGTACAACGAACGCCAAGTGAGGCTTTGAAGTCTATTTAGCTCAAACCTTTTATAAAAAATACATTTCGACGAACTGCCTAGTGATTCAAGTGAGTCTAAATGGCTCAATTTCTGAACTGTACGATGGAATGCTCAGTGAGGCAAGAAGAGTCTAAATTGAATCCTGGCTCATCAGACGGGTTCGTACCACTGGGCTCTGAGTCATATAAGCAGCTAGCAGTAAGACACAACTATTTATTTAGTTTTATAAATTTAATTAACAGATATTTCAACAATTGTATATAGCAAAACTTGTGTAGAATTAATCAAAAATAGGTAATACTGATCATGTTTGTAAACGTTTCAAAAAGTTTATGTGAAAAAATATAGATCTCAAAAATGAATTGAAGAACGTGTGGCAGGCGAACAATACTGGCAAAAGTATAAGGTTTCCCCAAAGAACACTCTGTGGTAGATATATGAAAGATATAAATAACTCTTCCTACATGGTTTAAAAGCGGACGGAACTGATTTTGGTTCTGGGTAATTCAAAAAAAAATTTAGAAAAGTTACAAAAATTACTTTGGAAATTTACATGTTTTTGTAAAATAATAAGCCAAAAATGAAAGTCTCAAAAAAAGAGAAGGAAATCCCCATTTCAGAGATTTATTTGTCAGTCAAAATGACTGACTTCCAAAAGTTTAACAGTCAAAGCGGATCTATATTTGATCCATTTGGCCTAATACCTGTACGGTAATTGAGAATTCAATCATGGTCAATTTAACTCTTATGCTAAATATAAATAAAAGTGTATTTGGTATACACGAAAACAGTAAAATAACAAACATTTTACTGTATCAAAAAATTATGCATACATAAGTATAAAACTCAAATCAATAAGTTTACAACAACCTCAAAATGTGTATAATAAAAACTGTACCTTCCAAACACAGATTTTAAAGGGGAGATAATTTACTATCATTTGTCAATGAAATATTTCTAAAGTTATATTAACCAATCAGAAAAATCGTCTCAAAAATAAGGTAGATAAATCTATTTCCGCCAAAATGAAAACAGACGAAGAAAAGTTAAACATGAAAGTTCCAAAATGAAGTTATCAAAGATCAGATCTAAATTAGTTTACAAAATGCAATCAAAGTAATACAGGCTGTAAAATGACAATGTCCAAACAATATGATACAGGTAAAATCACATATCTTAGTATAAATTTACCATGTAGTTAGACAAATTAGGAAAACGATAAACCGGGATATGTACTATATATATTTTTTGATTAACAATTAAGCAACCCTGCCACATATAAATACTGTTATAATTAAAAACAAAATTAATAGTTTAGAAATATTTAGGCTAACCCAGGTCTATCCCCATGAAAGAGTACGTAGTGGTTTAAATGTTGGAGACCATTGTTTCATTTTTCTTTTCGATATATCCCATGGCCGAGTTTCGAAAAATTCCTAATTTCTCTTATTCCTGATCGAATATTCGAAAATTATTTTGTCCTAATACACAGTCCGATATCCAAAGAAATTACAATAAAAAACATACGCAAAAATACTATGAAGTATTTATGAGTTACTTGTGAATTAAGATACAGTACAGCGCTTGAATTTTCGAATGTATAATTTGTTTTCATGGCGTCTTCCTGATTATATTAAACATCATACACCTTAATTTTGTGTTTCGAAAAGTAGTCGAAATGGCCATATGCGGAAACAAAATTCAAAGTAACTTCGCTACTTTGTTAATCACAACCGAAGTGCCGATGCCTCTGCCGGTGTACTGCTAATCCCCGAGAGTGTTCACCAAGCCAGTAGCCAGTATTACTGCCCTGGCCCGAAAACCGATTACATTCTGAAATCTGCAATATCTAAATTTAAGAAAACTTCTATAAATCCAAGCAGTATCTCCCTCTTGCATAGCTGTTTCCTTAGCTAATTTATTTTTACCCTTTTCACATATTTCGTTCTATGGATTTCAAATTGTTTTAAACTTATCTGCTCTGAAGAGAAATATGGTGTCGAAATTCCAATATGTAATTATGTAATATTCCCCTTTTTTTCGTTTTGTTTTTTTTTTTTTTTTTTTTTTTTTTTTTTNTTTTTTTTTGTGTTTTGTTTTTTTAAAAAGAAGATAACATCCATAAAAAATTACGACTTCACGTGCGTTTGTCGTAGAACCTGGGCTTTGATGACGGGAAACACGTCAGACGAAAATCTCAAGAAAGAACATGTGTGATGAACCAGTTGTTTTTCATTAACTCTTTTGCGAGGTATACTACATAGGTGATCCCGGCATCTGGATTGGTTTTCTTATCTCCCAGTACAAATTCCCTATAAATACATGGTAAGGATAAGCAAATGGAACAACGCTTTCATTGTTCTTCATCTTGAAGTCACCATGAGGCCTTCAACAAAGAGCAAACACTCCGATCTCATAGTAAGTTCAAGACGGTCCCTAGCGCTGGTTTGAGCGGAATTCACTTGCTATATGTTGAACAACGCTACATCAATGTATACATTTTGTCATGGATACGAGATAAACATAACATATCGGGCATAGTTATCTTACAAACACTATCATCCGTTGCCCGACAAAGGGACCAATAGACAAAACAACATATATCAACGATCACAGGACCTTCATACAGTTGATTGTAGGAAAAAGTTGCAAGTTAAATCGGGATATGCAAAACAAGAAAGTCAAATATTGAATTTTGATATGAGAAATTCTCACGTGAACTAGTACACCATAACTGACAAAATAAAAAGAGCTTGGAGAATCAATTTACGGACTACATATTGCACGAGAGACCACCGTAAATAAACAAATAAATGGATTAAATGTACATTGGACAAAATCCCTATATATACACGGTAAGTTTAAGCAAATTGAATAACACTATCATTTTTGTTCTTCACCTTGAAGTCACCATGAGGCTTTCAACAAAGAACAAACACTCTTACCTTTTGTAAGTTCAAAACGCTCCTAGCACCATTTTGAGAGGAATTCACTTGCTAACTGTTAAACAACGCTACATCTATTTAAAAAAAATGGATAAGAAGAAACACCTACAATGTCTGCAAAATATAATTACATGCCATTTTGTTATGGATGTCGTCAATAAGCAATGTGTATATGTTAAGAAAAGAAATAGTCCTCGAAAGTATATATTTTGTTATTAGGCTAAATTTTAAATCGACATTAATATTATATTATTTGTATGTAAAATGAATATTTCATATTTTCGAAATTTATATGGATGTTTCCCTGAATTACGATAATTTATACCAAATTTGCCAATGAAAACTGTATTTTATTGATTGATTGATTGAATATTGTTTAACGTCTACTCAGCAATATTTCAGCTATATCAAGACGAGAACAAGTTTGTTAATAAATAATCACTTTTGGGTATGGAAAGGGCCATAGGACGGGAAATTCTGACTGCTACTGGAAAAGTAGGGTGAAATCGTCAAGGGCGGGGAATTTAGCCTTGTAGCCGATCACCTTCGGACCACCCCAAAAAGAGCTTGCTACAAGGGTTCTTTAACGTGCAGGAAACGTGGCATTTCTTCCAACACGTGGACCTGAGTTTACATCCCATCCGAAAGATGGGTTGTGTATTTATTAATCCCGCACAACCACGGAATGGGTCCTATTTCTATATCCCGGGACCCTCGGGGTCAGCCTCCGTTTAGGAGGGGTCACACCCCGCAAGCCGGAGATACTAGGTCCTATTTCTATATAACGGGGTTCCCTCGGGGTCCTCTGTTAGGAAGACTCATACTCCAAGCTCAGAGGATGCTGCGGGCCTATTCATAAGCCGGGACCGCGCACGGCGGAAAACTGTATTTTAAAGGGTGGATGTAACAATTTATTGAGTAAAAGATTCATAGATTAAAGAAAGAACTAAATACTGTAAAAGACAAAATTGTCTAAATATAATTCTACTTTCATCTATTTTTCTCTTTTCAAAAGGTCCATGTCAACACTTTCCCTTTCAGCTATATCTCTTTTTTAAACTTATAAATGATTGCAATGTGCCAATTCTAATGTAGCTGAAATCTTTAAAAGTTTAAAACGCCAGTATGCTAAGCGCATGCAAATTTAATTTCCCTACAACACAAAAGTGATGACATGATTTCTGGAGAAAAAAAATTACAGAAAGCAAGCAATGGCATGTTGTACAAATCCTGACCAAAATACTTTGCAAATTGCATTTTTTCCAAAGCTGTTTAATTTACTCAGAAACACACTTATACTGTTTCTGGTTACAAATCTGTGCTCTGCTTTCAACAGTTGAGATTTAATCAACAACAATATAAAAAGCTCCAAATGAGGACATGACCATATTGCCCCAAATCAATAAATCTTAACTCGAACATCACATAAATCGCAAATCGTCCAAACATCTTTATATTGGAACGGAAAACTCAAATCTTTGTGATTGTATTAGGATGCTGATATCAAAGGCAACAAAACAAACTCCCAAATCAGATTGAAGTGCTAAAAACGAACACGAAAGCTATTTTTCTTCGGTCAACTTCATTCGTTCTTGAGCATTTAGGTTTTAGCCTTTTCTGATTTTCATGACAACGTTGCCATTTTGAATATTTCGAGTCTCAGAACCAGTTCAACTTATAATAATGGCAAGTATTATTTTATGGAACAGTGAAAGGATGTTTTAACAATTGAATTGGGTCTGTAAGTCTCGTCATGTGACACCGAGAAATCACGATAAAATTCAAATTTGAAAACGTTTCCCGCCAAAATATGACGTTGTGGGATTATGACGTCGTACTTTTTGCTTGAAACGTCATATTTTTCTGTTAAAAATGCAACTTCCGGGTACAAATTATGTACCCGGAAGTTCCAAAATTGGACGAGGCTTACAGACCCTATATTTGGAGCATAATGCACGACATTGTCAAATCTGTCAATCAACTATCGTACGTTGAGCCGAAGATAATTAGATCACATGATTTGGTACTTGTGTACGTCATATTTCCTGACGAGTAAAATATGACATTTTCATTTGCATTGTCAAATGCAATTAGATAAGTTTTTCAATAAATATCAAAAGGCTGTCGAACCAATGATTTCATTTACACAAATATTTTTCGAAAGGATATGGAGTAAATGAACATGAGACCATAACACTTATGTTAACTCCAACTGCAACAATTTTAATGAGCTGTATGGCCATTTCGGAAATTTATTCCTCATCAGCAGCACTAGAACCCAAACAAAGGAAATCCATAATTTCAAAAATGTTTAAAATGCATAAAACCAAACGAAATCCGAATAATCAGTAAGACCAAATATAGCTAAGGACATAACTACGATGGAGGGAGTTAATCTTTCGGGTTCAGAATTTACATAAATTTAGATAATAGTAATTGAACAAAGTGTACACATGAGATATTATCTCATGTACAAGTTTACCATATCTAAGAAAAATAAAGAGCATACATCTCTACTACGGGGAATTGTTTTATCAAAGTCTTTATTTGATTTGTTATAGCATGCAAAACTGATGACAACATATTGCTGCAATTTAACTCCATGCAAACACGAAATACGTATCTTCACTACCATAATGCTTTGTTACTGTTATCATCAAAAAGTCGCAATACTTAAATTAAGAAATTTGCAAAATATTTTTCACCCTCGCGCAAAACTGTACAGCATGATGCTTACTTTTATGTTTCCCTTGCATAATGCTCTGTTTATACCTGGTTTGGCTTTCATCCTGATCAACTGGTTTATTCTGTATAACCTTTTATTTATCTTTTGGTTCATAATCTTCCAAATACTTATCCCCGCACTTTTCTGAAGAAAATGCGGGGATATTGTTTTGGTCCCGTCCGTCCGTCCGTTTGTCTGTCTGTCCGTCTGTCCGTTAGATGGACCTTGTCAGTGGAACTCCTTCCTCATTTTTGGATTTATGGATTTAATTTTGTTATAGAATTGTTACATATAATCTGCAGATGCGCAATAAGCTTTCGGATTTTTGATATTGGTCTTGGTGCAAACAAGAGGCCCCGAGATGTCGATCTTGACACATGTGAGCTTGTCAGTAGAACTCCTACATTTTTGAATTTATGGATTTAATTTTGTTATAGAGTTGTTGCATATAGTCTGCAGATGCACAATAAGCTTTCGGATTTTTGATATTGGTCTTGGTGCAAACAAGAGGCCCCAAGATGTCGATCTTGACACCTGTGAGCTTATCAGTAGAACTTTTCCTACATTTTTGAATTTATGAATTTAATTTTGTTATAGAGTTGTTGCATATAGTCTGCAGATGCGCAATAAGCTTTCGGATTTTTGATTTTGGTCTTGGTGCAAACAAGAGGCCCAAAGTTGTCGACTTTGACACATGTGAGCTTGTCAGTGGAACTCCTCCTACATGTTTAAATTCATGGATTTAATTTTATTATAAAATTGTTGCATATAGTCTGCAGATGTGCAATAAGCTTTCAGATTTTTGATGTTGGTCTCGGTGCAAACAAGAGGCCTCATGATGTCAATCTTCATACATGTGAGCTTGTCAGTGGAACTCCACCTACGTTTTTGGATTTATGGATTTAATTTTGTAATACAATTGTAGCATGTAGTCTGCAGATGCGCAATCAGCTTTCCGATTCTTAATATTGGTCTTGGTACAAACAAGAGGTCCAAGATGTCGATTTTTACACATGTGAGCTTGTCAGTGGAACTGTTTTCTGTGTCAAACAGGGAAGTGCGGGAATGGCCATCATTTCTGATGGCACCACTTCTAGTTTGATTTGATCTGAACTGATTAGACATAATTTGTTTACATGGCTGTCAGAAGAAATTACATTTACTATTATTTCAGCACTGATTCATTCTTTAACCGAAAGGATCAGATGAAATGTAATTTTAGGCATGATAAACTATTAA
The DNA here is from genome assembly GCA_002080025.1 of Modiolus philippinarum. Taxonomy (NCBI): domain Eukaryota; kingdom Metazoa; phylum Mollusca; class Bivalvia; order Mytilida; family Modiolidae; genus Modiolus; species Modiolus philippinarum. The sequence goes on along the minus strand of MJUU01051036.1, from coordinate 41,506 downwards.
AGCTCTAAGGAATAACACTCTCGTTCTATTACACAAACTAAAACTCTACCCCAACTTCTACTAAATTGCATATAAAATGCATTTACAGTGAAACTAATTTTAATTTGAGAGAACTCAAAAGTCATGTAAAGGTCATCATAGTTTTTGAATTCTTACTTACTTATAGATACACACTTATATAATCCAAACGTCTGTCGTAACATGTCCCTACGGATTTCGGTTAATTTTTGTATTATGAATTTAAAAATGGCACTCGATATATAAATATTGCTGTATCACTGCTGGTATTGAACAATAACAAATGATAACTGTCTCGTTATACAAAGAAACATATCTGATTTACATTTAGCAACGGGTGTGATGGAAAAGTTATATTTGTGGAGACTTGACCTCATGTTAAGCTTTTCCATTGGCCCAAGTTGAGATTTAAACAAACGATATCTATGTGAAAACTGTTAGATGGATGCGGAAATCCAACATTATGAATGAAAATTCTTTTGTAAGGTTATAGATATGAATTAATTATTTTTTATCTAATGGGAAACGCGGCTACGTGGTCGCCTTTAAAAATTGCAATAACTGGCTAAATACGCTTGATAATATACAAATATATTCTGTGTATTAGGTCGATACGATGTTATATCGACCTAGGAAAAGCATATCGACCGATTTACAGATACACTAAATAGGTCTTTTTTATTCTTTATCTAAATAATTAAAAGCAAGATATAATTGATTTTTTTAAATAATATATTTAGAATTTAATTTACTATAATGTAATTAAAATGAGTATAATATATCAGGATAACATTCTTAAAAAAAAGCCTTAAAATGAATTTAATGAGATTTATTTACAAACCTCATAGGAACATGTGATATACATTACTATTTTTAATAACATGCGATATAACTTTTTTATGTACTGTTTTCTAGTCAATCTCTAAAAATACAGTGAGTCATGTGATCAGATCTCCACTAATCAAATTTCTCAAACGATATCAAATTAATAATATTATATGATATCCATAACTCTTAATTTTTATTTAAGCCTACCTAGGTGACAAACCGTAAAGAAAATGTTCATTCGGAACATTCTGGACAGCTCATTTATTAAAACATCTATATTCATAAGATCGAAATTGCTTTGCAATGGAGTTTAAACTGGAAGGGCACATCTTAATAATGATTAATTTGACAAATAAGAAAACCAAATTCCACTGTTTCCAGGAAAATAATTGTTAACAAAAAGAAAAGCAATTAATAAGTATTAATAGTTTGTTTAAAGAACCAGTACTCAGCATGACCGAGTACCAGTTTCAATCTGCAGAAGTAAACGTCATATTGATCTTTCTTATTCAGTTGGTAAGTTAGCATTGTCTGTCACATTTAATTGGTGCCTGCTTATCTGATCTGGGAGAAATCAAATAAGACGTGTCTATATTTTGAAAGTATTTTGTAACCATGGTAACAAATTATCCCTCGTTTTGTAAATGAATATCGTTTTTTTTCAAAGAAGATCCAAGTCCGGCTATCCCGAGTTCCTATCGTTATCTATGTTTGTCTTTTGTCATTTTATTGTTTTTCTTGTGCAGTTCCCTGGTTGATTGTGGCATGTGATTGTATTGTTCGGCCATTGTAGGTGTTTCCTGTTATCTTCCTTTCATAAGTCCTACTACAAAAGCTTTTTTTTTTCATGCTATAATTTTAGCATTTACCGAGTAATGTTAAGGAATACTGACAGAAAAAGAGTCAGTAATTACATTTGCTTCCGAAAGCATAAAAACATCATTGCTAAAAATTGATAATATCTAATGGAGACAAGTAGGGAATTTATTTTTTCCTTAACAGATAATGGCAAATATTAATGGCAAAGGCTAGAAGTAGGGTTACGCAAGTTTATGAGTCCGGGTATCCTAACCTCCTTCACTCTTTCACGTTTACATGTAGTATAATAAGTAGATCAAAAAATTTGATGAGTTGTCCCAATGTGGATTACTCAAATTATGTGGAAGGGTTGAATAAAGTATATTAAAATCATTACAGGGGTCTTTTTATTGATTGCTCCAATAGATTCTTTGCCACTCCAAAAGTAACTCACACCAGATGTTTTGAAGGAATTTTCATATGATTGTGTAGCTTACGCCTTTATAAGAAAAAAAAAACATTTAGCAAAGAAATCTTAGTCAAAAAAAGTTATTCCACAGGAATTAAGTACAAAATAAAAAAGCAAAATAGAAGTATAAATTAAATACTTGTACTGCATAGATTCACTTGATTATGTAAAACAGTAGTCGTAGAATCTGAATTTGAGTAATTTTGAGAATGAGATATTCAAAACATCTGCTTGATAATTAAAAACAAAAGTTTGGGAAGAAATGTTCTTTAAAGCTTTCTATCAAATATTTGGGACGCTTATACTCGGCATCTGCCTGATGATTAAAAAAGTTCATATTGAATTTAGTTAAATGTTCCGATCAATCAACCAATTGTTAAAATGACTTTTCACCCAAGTTTCTGAATACGGCAGGAATTTTCTACTAAAATTGTAAGAAATGTTCATTAGGCTTTCAATCGAAAATCGAGTATGCTAATACTTGAAGGCCTAATGGTGACTTTATGATGAAGAACAACAGTAGAAGCGTTGTTCCTTTGCTTGTTTCTACCATGTATTTGTAGAGACTTTTCCTCATGTGCATTTACTCCATAAACTTTCATTCATTCTAAGCATAAATAGTCAAACGGACCATTTCAATTTTTCGTCATTTTCCCACTTAATCAAACTTCAAATCTTTTATTGAACATGTCCCTTTGAATTTATATCAATTGTTTTATCTTTTTTCACTTTGTTCCGTGCTCATGTTATGTCTTCGTTTCTTCGTTTTTCCGACGTTGCCATTGTCCTTGGATTGTTCTTTTCAGACTCCAATGCACTTTTCATAACCAGATATCAATTTCACAAATTTATGTAGTTCCATTGTAAAAATAGAAATCGACAATATAACTATTACGTAATATTTTATTCGCATGATAATTAATATCCACAGAATCAGCCAAATTAACATGGTATTGAATATCATTACATGATAAACGTTTTGTTTTCGTAAATTCTATTTGCTGGTTCCATTTCAGACTATGCAGTAAGCTAAACTGAAATGATTTTTCTTTGCTAGAATCTTTATTGTGACACCTACTACTTCAGATATTCACAGAAGACAATATTAATATCGATTGATTGATTGATTGATTGAATAGAATACCGAAGTAGCTTTAAATTTAGATTCTACATATGCCCATTTCAACAATTTATGTCTCTTCACAGCAGATCAAGTCAAGATATTTGGAAGACCATATACAAAAATTTGCAAAATCTGATAGAGCACATAAAACCAAAATAATTTCCAACTTGAAGGCCAAAAATCAGCTAAGGACAGGGATTTGCAAGAAAGGGTGATTAGTCAAAGTCTTACGTCAAATTCTTTTGTAATCTGTACTAGTGATATTGGTAACATGATTTTATACACTGTTCGATTTCGATGAAATCAAAGTAATTGCAATACATACACGTATCAATACACTTGGCTTTTTCTAATCTCATTTGAGGAATGCAATAAAATATAATTTCACTCACGTAAAATGTTTTTACGAAAACAAGTACTTTACTCTAAAAGCACAAAGTTAAACGTTGGGACCTAAGACATAATCATATTTTGAATATCTCCTCTCTAACTGTTGAAACAATTTCAGGAAAAATTTATGGGAAGTCACAAGCAACGCTTGCTCATTTTGTTGTCGCCCATAATACTAAATTGCAGTATTTACAATTCAGTATACTAGTAAACTATCGCATTCCTGCTACAATTTTATTTCTTTCCAAGATCATGTTACTTATAATGCTGTCTATACTTTTTGTGATAATGAGGCAGAAACTTTCGAACATCTATTTTAGTATTCTGATATTGATGACGTTTTTTTTTTTTGTGAAAGATACAAGTATACCATTTACAAAGCTTAAAAGACCCTTTCACGATAACCGCTTTCCTACGATTTTGAGTGGAAAATAAAAACAGTTCCAGTAAAAATGACGGTGTAGGACAATTGATCATGGCGTCGCAAATATTATGACGTTGAATTTTACCAAATCAAAGGCATATGAGTGCATGTGCAAATTTCAGAACCAGCAGTTATTGTGAAGGGTCTATTTTGTCTTTCATAAAACATAGCCATTCAGAACACAGTATAATAATAGACTCGATGGGGAACAAAGTATTTTGGTCATCTTTCCTGGAACTGATACGGTTAATTGGACTAAAAGCAACACAATTGATATATTCATTTGATCTGCACAGAAGAGACATAAGTGGTCAACATTACCATATGCAGAAACTAAATATACATTAACGACGGTATGTTCTTATTCGTTCCGATCCGATAGAATACACGGAACGCAGTTAACATTAGACCAAATGGACAGAGTATTCTGGTCATATCTGAAATTTATTAATTAAATAGAACCGAACTTTACAGCAGTTCTTTTACAAAGATAGCACCTGTCGTTCAAATCCCGGAAACCATTGCCTCCTGAGTGAATAGTATATACCATAAGATCCCAGGAGAAATCAAATCTCAATCATTTCCTTTTAAAGTAATGGGGTATATTTTGAACAACACCTTACAGCAATGTTGCTTGGGAGGTTCATTGCCAGGATTACCGCAAACAAAAAACCAAAGTTGAACATGGGACCCTTTTCGGAAAATATTATGGTCATTTCTCAGATTGCCAATTCAGAGGAATAATTCATGGCAGGTAAATAATAGTAATTGTTTAAATTTGTTCCCATCAGAAAAACATGCGTTCAGCACGGAACATTTTAATATCAGACAATGTTCAAAAACATATTTTGATCGTGTTATCTGTAATAACTGAAGGACTAAAAAAACTATGAAAAAGTCTGTATGAAAGGTTCTAAACAAAGATTGTACATTTGTTTGGATATGACAGTAAATGTTGCCATTAATTTGAATCAGCTTAGCATAAACATAATAACTGGAGAAGAATGATGTATGCGAGGTCTAGTGCATTCATTGGGATTCATTAATAAACATGGCTAGCAGCTTGGAACATAATTTAACATTTGGACTTAGTAAGAACGCCTTTGTTAAGTTTTGATGACAAACATTACTGCCAGTGGGGAACTTAAATTTGCACTGAAAGATATATAGAAAAAAACATTGTGATTTTCCCTAATACTCATTCAATGCACACTGAATATACTCTTCTTTTTAAGAGTCCAAACTGTCGGTGATTTATTTTTTATGGCGTTTGTATTATGTTCTGTTTGTTTGCATTGCAGCAGGTTTGCGCCTGTCCTAAGCCAGGAATTTTATTAAGCCTTTGTGTGTCTTGTCTTTTTTCTAGTTATTTTACTTTATGTCTTTAGGAGTCTAGGATGATGTTTATTTCGCTGAACTTGATTACTCTTTATTCAGGGGCCGACTCCGACCTACCGTTGGGTGTGGGGTTTTCTCACCGTTCATTGAAGATCTTATGGTGGCTTTGAGTTGTTATTACTCGCCTTTGGGTCGTTGTCACTTTGACACATTCCCCGTTTCCCTTCTTTTTCTTGTATGTGATCTTTCTATTGCAATTATATTCTAGATTTATGATTTTTGTTTGTTGCTTTGTTATTCATTTGGAAGTATATTCAGCAAAGAAGTAAAGAAAGCAGTGAACAAAGATCTTGCCACAAACTTGGCTGAGCATGGCCTAAAAATTAAATTATCTCCTCTTAAACTTGGAAACAGATTTTGTTTTGGTCATTTTGATCTCTTTTTTACCTTAAGAGAACTACAAAAGCAATACCGGTTAGTATTTTTATCTTTTCAAGCTTACAAGTGCCAATTAGTTTAAGTCGAAAGATGAAACATTCAGAAAGTCTTTTGTGTGTTGCCCACTCCATTAAACTTTTTAAAGGATTTTCCTATTTTCATTCACTCTTCTAAAACTACTGACATACCTAAAACATTTAATCATTGCAGTGATATAGATATACGTTGTAGACTATACTTTCATATCAAGAACTTATTCAGCTGAAAAAAAAAAACATTATTTAATTTTTTACTTGAAATAATTGCACCTTTTTTAGCCTCGACAGTTTAAATAGATCATTTCATGGTTATTGCTGCCATTTTCGATAGGAGGCAGATTTTCTGGGAAGCAGGGAAAATGATATAAAAGAACGGGAAAGTATGTGTGTTTCTGAGAAATAGTTCGTAAACTAACTTATAAACAATCATTCCACAGTCATACTTACAGAAAAACTAACATATATGGAAAAAGAAATCTCGTTAACTTTTAATTAAAAACAAAACAAACTTGGTTGCTAAACTAACAAAGCAATGTTCCTATTTTGTTTCATTTAGACGAACTCGTACAGTGCCAGCTATTGTCCATAAATCATGCTAACGGAATTTTTCTTGTAAACTATTATGATATATGAAGTTTACAAGAAAATGAAAAAAAAATCTGATAAAGCATTGAGATGAAAAGGACTTTCATTATGTTAACAAGCACGCAACAATGGTGAAGCACTTTCACTTCCGCGCTTTAATATTCTGATATTACAAAGAAAAACGAATATCATACAGACACACAGAGTAAAATTATCGAAGACGTCTTTGTGAATGCAAGAGGCTGATAGTGAAATAATTGAATTCTCAATAACCGACATTTTTCAATAGTTGCAAGTAAATAGTATCGTCGAACAACTTTCATATTGTCTGCTTTAAATGCATAAGTTCATGATTAAACAATTTTGAAATGTGAAAACATATAGATTAGTGCAACGTTTGGGCAAAATATTAATTTTCATAACAAAATACGGAAGGGGAAAGAAAAAGAATTGTTGATGATTAATTTCTAGGTCCATCTTAGATGGTATCTTATACAGTATTCATTTGACCGTATGGCTATCTGAAATTACATTTGCTTGTCTATTTTTGTCATATTGACGACCTGTCAAAAAGATGAAATTCATGTTAAAGATGGCAACGAAATAGTATCTTAAAATCCATATCTTATTTACACTAAGATCTCATAAACCAAATTCAAATCAAGTCACATGTCAAGGTCAAGGTTACAAGTACAATTATTATGGTACCAACTGAAAGGTCTTCCCACAAGGAATACACATGCAAAACATGATGGACCTATCACTGACCATTCAAAAGATATATTCAATGTTAAAAAATTTTTGCAGTTGTTCACAGGCCAAGGTCAAGATCAGAAGGTCAAATATTCACTTACCATTCAAAAGATATATCAAATGGTAAATTTCATTATTTTTTTCAAAAAGTCCATTACATTCCAAGGTCAAGGTCAAGAGGTCCAAAATTTTAGTATCGTATGAAAGGTCTTGCTAAAAGGAATACACATGCAAAATATGAAAGCCCTATCACTTACCCTGCAATAGATATACTCAATGTTGAAGTTTTTTGTGGAAAAAAACAGACAAACAGACCAAAAATTATATGCCCCTCCGAATCTTCGATTCACGGGGGCATAAAAATATAAACATACAAGTTGGACATTAAATTAGCTTGATTCAAAAAGTGTGGCCTATCTTACTTTTATGAAGAAAATTTTCTCCAGCTTCATCTGTCATATGAATATGGACTTGGAAATGTCATCTTGTACGACATTACACCTGTTCACAATTCACTGAAATCTTGCTATAAGATAGATAAGGACAAACTTTCCAAGAATAAATTATACTCTTACTTTTCTATTTATTTATAAGAAGCCGCCCCGTGTCCTGCCACGCAACAGCAACTTGATGTCAAGGCACTAATTCTACATAGTAAATGCTTTTTCACGATCAAATCATAAAAATACAATTTTATACGGTTATATTGACCAAAAAAATCGCAATCACAAGACTTAATAAATTGAAAATCATTTACTTAATTAGCATACAATAAAATGAAGTTTAATGTCTAGAGAATATCGAATGTTGAATGAAAGGATAAGGAGTAAATGCACATGGTACAAAGTCTGTACAAATACATGGTAAAAAACAAGCAAGGAAACAGCGCTTTTATTGTTGTTCTTCATCTTGAACTCACCATGAGTCACCATGATTGTATGATTTTAAATGCATAATTCAAACACTGAAAAAAGAGATGACAGTGAATAATTTACGAAAGGATATGGAGTAAATGAACATGAGACCATAACACATATGTTAACTCCAACTGCGATAATTTTAATGAGCTGTATGGCCATTTCGGAAATTTATTCCTCATCAGCAGCACTAGAACCCAAACAAAGGAAATCCATAAAGTATATATAAATAGTGCGTATGCTTTTTTTTCCAAGGTAGCGGTCATTGAGTTAGTAGTCTACCTGTATTGGGTTTTATTCGCATGTTTATTATACTATAAGGAAACGGGATAGAGAGAGAGGGGAGGTTTGGGCGCCAAAAACAAGTTAAACCCTACCATGGGCTTTTGCTAGTGCTGGTACCAAGTCCGGCTATCCCGAATTCCTATCGTTATTTATGTTTGTCTCTTGCTTTCATTATCGGTTTTCTAATGCAGTTCGCTTGTGAATTGTGGCATGTGATTGAAGTTCCAGGCCATTGTAGATGTTAACTGACATCATGTTTTTGTAATAAAGATCAAAAGGAAAGTACAGATTCATATGTCATTGACATAAAACACAAAATACATTCTGCATAATTATTTTGAAAAATTGGTAATTGCTAAACATGACGCTGCATCCATGAGCAAGAACAGCCAAGTGTATAGCATTTGTTAGCATTTTGAAGTGGTTTCTGCTGAAACCGGAACTAAGGTCGTCTTGAATTTATTCAACTCATTGTTAAAGGCCTCATGGTGACTTCAAGATGAAGCACACCAATCAAAGCGAAAATTTATTGCTTAGTTTTATCATGTATTTGAAGAGACTTTCCCTGAAGGGCATTTGGCATTTACTCCATATTCTTTGTTATATTTTTTATTGTTTTTATTTAATTCGATATTTTATATTCGATTTAGATATTTCTTTTCTCTCGGATCCTTATTTATTTTTTTTTTTCGAAATTCGATTGCAGAACTTCTTTTTTGCTAAATTGTCCTAACCTAAGACAAAAAAAGTGCAGTAAATCAAATCTTTGATGTTCAATTATGCACACTTCACTGGTTGAAAAAGTTGAAGACATCCTGGCACTTACATTTGTTTTTGTAACAAGAAAACCCATGCATTTTTTCATATATAGAGTTTAAAATATTTATGTTTAAACAATTTATTTAAACAATATAGAGTTTAAAATATTTTATGAAGTATTGTAGAAAATAATCCTGTTTCGAAATATTATGATTTTTACAGAACAAAGTTTAGCTTTTGGCATCACATTTCACATTATTGCTTATCATGTAATCTTATTTAGTGGAGGCATTTGAAGATACTCAAGGTACTTAAAATATAACTTTGCTTATATACCCCTTTCTTTTCTTCTTCTCTGTTTTATTGAGTGTTTACATTTTTATCTTTCCTGGTATTAATGTATCCATGGAAACTAGTTTTTCCTAAAATTAAAAAAATGTTATGGAATTTGACAATAAATGGTTAGAAATCGTATAGAACCACCATTGTAAGGTCCCTTTATTGAAGACTGGATCAGCTAGTCATTTGGGTGGAAAATATATTTTCAGTTTTCCAGATTGCATTCATTTTAATTCCGTTTTTTCTTTTGGTCATGGAAAACAATAGGATATCGAACTTTGGGTTCTGCAAATCACATTTTTCGACAATTTATTTGATATGCACGAAAAAAAATCAATGATTTTGAAGGCGCATTTTGAAAACATGGAATAACCTTAATGTAACGAATAAAATTAATGACGCTAAAGTATCGTCAATATCAGCTGAAGTAAGTCATTTGAAGACGCAGAACTCTATAGTTTAAAAGTAATAAAAAACCCCGGTGTTTCAACTGTTCAAATGATCAGTTTTTGGACCATTCGTATTTGCATATCACAATTTTATAAAACATAACATCAAATACTTTAATTCTAAAGATCTAATACTGTCGTTATGTTTTTAACAAATCAACGAAGGGATAAGGAGTAAATGCACATAAGACAAAAACTTTACAAACACATAGTAAAAACAAGCAACGGAAAACGCTTTTATTGTTGCTCTTCGTTTTGAAGTCTCCATGACGCCTTCAACAATGAGCTTTGCTCATACCCCACAGTATATTCAAGACGGTCTTTAGCACCAGTATGAGCGGAATTCATTGTTAGATATCGAGCAACGCTACATCCATGTTTATCATGTCATGGACGCGGGATCGTAAACAAACATAAAATAGGGCCTGTAAGTCTCGTTCAGTTGTTGTACCCGGAAGTTGCCTTTTGTACAAAACTACATGACGTGTCAAACAAAAATTTTAACGTCATAATCCTAAAACGTCATGTTTCGGCGGGAAACGTTTTCAAATTGCAGTTTTATCGTGATTTCTCGGAGGTCACATGACGAGACTTACAGACTCTATTAACTGACAAGTTCTTACAAAAATAACCCTGGGGCACTCATCGAGTAAGAAATCATTGTAAAATCATAAGATGTGGTCACGATAAATATTTGGTCAAAATAACATTTTGAAATTACAAAAAATATAAAATGCAAAATTTGTAAGTATGATAGTGTATCTTTATGAGAATTCTCTTAAGAAAAATTACACCATAAATGAGATGTATATAGAGAACATCTGAAATCTTAAATCTGAATTTGAGGTTGATATATAATGTAATAGAGTTCAATTAATTTAAATCTCATAAAAAAAAAACAATTGAGTGCTTGCATACGTCTTTGCACCTAATTGTAATTTTTTTTTTTTTTTTTTTTTTTTTTTTTTTTGGCAATAACAAGTGACATGTTTCCTATAGAAATTTAGAACATAAATAACAAATATAAACTTACATTAAAATGAAATTGCACTTTGAATCGACGAAAACAGTCGAGAGATTAGCGAGGCTGAATGTTACACTACAAAACAATTAACAGCCAAGATAAAACACCTCGGAAAATCGCGAGGGAATACTAAAAGTTAATGCTTGACATGCATAAATCACACAATAAAATCTCATTTCCAGATACTAAGTATTCAAAAAGTGGACGGAGCTTAACAAATTTCCATCGCATGGAATCGTAGTGTTAATGATCAAAAGTTTAAATGATCAAAATAATTACATCATATTGGATTCTTAACCAAAAAAGACACATTTTTCCTGGTATTGATTCCACCTGTAATAACATCCTTTTTATTCCTATACATTGTGAAGAGTTTATGCACTCATCATGTTAACAATTGAGGCTTATATTATGAAATGCCTTTCTTCTCTTGACATTACTAATAAATTCCATTATTTTAAGATCATCCGGGACTTTCATCTGCCAGATATTTCCGCTGGATGATGAAAAGTGTAAACACGTCATTATTGTATACATTTGGTGAAAGTTTAATTCCTTTCAAATCATTTATGGGACACCGTGGTTTTCATTTCCTGTCCAATTACAAGGAAGACTTTGACAATGATGCGCTGGCAACTTACTTTCCGATTTGTATTTAAAGCTACTTAATGACAACCTTGACAAATTTGATTCAAGAAAATAAGCATCGTTACTTATTTTAAATAGTATTATTAAAGTAAAACATTAACATTAAAATTTATCTTCAAACTTATTTTGAGTTGATATCAACTTTCAAGTTCATATTTTATAAAATGAATCCGTAGTAGTATAAAGGTTTGAGATCATCGTAACATTTTTCCACTTCGATATCTCCGGAAGCAGGATGTTAAAAAATTCGATGGCTATTTTGTCCTGAAAGAAAACAGATATTAATAAAAACTCAGAGAAAAATATAATACACAAATATAGTCATAGAAATTATATTTGAATAGCAAGAATGAACAAAACCTAATTGTGGAATTCAATATGTAGGAGAAACCGGTCAGCAGCTTTATAAACGGACACAACAACATCTCTATCGTTTCCGTAGATACAAAAAATTCCGAAGTTTGGTTTTTCAACATCTAAAAATACATAAACATAACATCAAATTTATAAAGGTTCAACCATTAGAAATTGTTGTAGAGCAGGACGGACAGTCACATAAACAATTTGAAAAATCACGTAGAGCTTGTGAATTGTCTTGGATAAAGAATTTGCAAACGGCGTATCCTCTCGGTTTAAATGATAATATTATGGGTCCAGGTAACATATCAAGAACTTCTCCCATCAATATTATGGATATTGTTTTAAAAAAAAATTACGTAATAAACGATCCCATGGTAAACGCATCAATCGTAATAAACGAAAATACCACAGAACTTCAGTTTCAATTTCTGACCTTGTTACAATCTTTAAAAATAACGGCAGACATAACTATGTTCAATTCCAATTGGTTAAATTAAATACTTTATTGGAAAAATGCAATACCATAGCATATTACAGTCCAATGTATGAAGCTGCTGGAATAATCAGCGCATTTTGCTACCACAAATTGTTTCCTAAAATTGATAAACCTGAAGACCATAAAAATATTTCCTTAATTTACCGTATATCAACAAAGGGATCGATCTTATTGATATATCTAGTATATTTAGAGACACAAAAATTATCAAACTTATTCCCCCTTATATTGATATTATGGAACCACCCATTATTTCAAAAAACATGATAACAAAAAACCTACAAGAGGCCTTATTTTTAATTATTCAGCTGTTACCATAAATCCTGAAATTTATCAATATTCACTGTTGACCTGAAATTGTGCAAGCTCGAAGTTTCGATATGAACCTAGTTGTCATGTTATTACAGGAGACCTCAACATCGTCCAGGACCGAGAGGTAAAAACTTTTCTCCAAAAAGGACCAAAATATCGTCCTCCTTCAAAAATCATTTGGAAGGACTAACGTGAAGTCATTAAAAAAGCCGTCATGTCATTCTGTAAAAGGTGGTGTCAAATAGAAAATGCGGACAAAAAATCATTAGACACTTTCATTAACAAATGCATGGAAGTTGTTGATATCCGAATAAATCATTTTGAAATACATTATAAGCAGCAGAATACCATTCCTGCGATTTCAAAAATTAAACGGAAGTTAAAAGATTTGGAAAAAGAGTATATATTTATTCCGGCAGATAAAGCAGCCAATAATGTGGTCGTTGTTTGACGTAAGTATTACATCGAGGTGCTTCGGAATGAAATTAGAAATTCTAGTACATTTCAAGCTACCACGTCAACAGAAACACAAATAATTGATGATCATATGATAGCTACAGCTGAACTTAAAGCAACTTCTAATTATAAAAGCATTCCTACCTACACTTCACGAAAATCCTTTCAAATTTTGTTTTATTTTGGCATCAAATAAATGTTCTACTACACATATTTCTGTTTCATTGACCATAAAAAATCTCGTCATCAACTTTAGCACCAAATGTTATGAATATAGTGGAATTAACTACTTTTGGAGTGTTAAAAATTCGGTTTTGGAAAGACTTCGATCTGTTAATAAAGCACACACCTCCGTCGATAGCTATGATTTTTCTAACCTTTATACTACATTACCGCATACACTCATCAAATATACCAACTGGACTTGTCAGGATATGATAAAAGCATTAAATTTTCTTCTTGATAATACTCTTGTTCGTTTGGTGGTACAGTCTATCGGCAAAAAATAGGTATTCCTATGGGTACTAACTGTGCACCTCTCATATCAGATATATTTCTTTATTGCTACGAGTCACAATTCATGACAAAAATTTTAAAAGACCCTTCTAAACAGCATTTCGTGGATAAATTTACCAATACATTTAGATATTTGGACGATATTTTGGCTTCAAATAATCCTGAATTTTCTAAATTTACAGATGAAATTTATCCTGCAGAACTTACTTTAAATAAATCCAATAGCAGCAGTGATTATACTCCTTTTCTTGATCTTGATATATCAATAAATCAAGGAAAGTTAAACACTAAGGTTTATCATAAAAGGGATGATTTCTCATTCCCTATAGTAAATTTCCCCCATCTCGACGGCGATGTTCCGTTAGCCCTTTCTTATGGGGTCTACATTTCACAACTTGTTCGATATGCACGAGTATGTGGTGATGTTTCTGACTTCAACGACCGAAATCTTTGTCTCACTGAAAAACTTCTGCATCAAGGGTTTAGATATCATAAATTGATAAAAACATTCTCTAAATCTTATTATAGATACATTGACTTATTAAGAAAATTTTGTTCTATATGCAGGGCTCTTATACATCAGGGCATTTCACATCCAAACTTCTATGGCAATATCATTTACAAAGCGCAAAAATTCAAAAATTGTCCTTCCAAACTTAGTAATCCGTTGAACAAACTTATCCATAAAGGATATAAATACAGCATTGTTGTTAAATCTTTACTTCTGTTTTTTTGTTGGCAAAAATATTGATCATCTCCTAAATGCTTTACGCCATAAATTAAATCATATTGGCAGTATTTGGCATTGGACAATATCATGTTCTTCTTTCATAATTGATGATGTTGTTATACCAAATCTATTTAGAAGTATTTCAATTGAAGTTTCATATGTAAGAAGCCTTGATATCATAATCAACGGAAATTATGTCCTTAGCTGGCTGTCAGTAACTGCGAGCATTTGTTCGGACTGTACATGTACCTGCGTTTATTGTCTTCATGTTTTATATACTTCATTGTAAGGGTACTCGTCTTGATAAGTTGGACTTTTTCTAGTTTGATTGTTGCTGTGAGTCTTTTTGTGTATTTATTTTTTAGCCATTCACCACACATAGGGGGAGGGTTTTGATCCAAGAAAACGAGTTTAACCCCATCGCAATTTTTGCACCTGTCCCAAGTCAGGAATATGTTGGTCATTGGCTTGTCCTTGTCTTCTTATAAAATTTTAGTTTCTTGATATTTGGGTTAGTGGATGTGGTTTGTTTCCATTGATTTATTCACTTTTTATACCCCGCCACACGTAGTGGTGTGATATTATGTGATACCCTCAGTCATGTGTCCGTCCGTACGTCCGTCTCTCTGTCTGTCTGTCCGTCCGTCTGTCCGTCTGTCTGTCAGTCCCCCGAAGGTTTCCGACTGATAACTTTTGAACGGAATAACATGCAGTCTTCAAACTTGGTATGTAGCTTGTTCACCACAAAACTCAGGTCGAGTTCGAATATGGGTTCAGAGGTCCAAGGGGTTCTTGAGTTATGCCCCTTGATACTTCGAAACTTTGTGGAACGTGGCGGGGTATCATGTAATGCACTATTACTATTTTTACCTTTTCGGGGCCATTTAGGGCTTGCTATATGGTGTGAGGTTCCTCTCTGTGTTGAAGACCGTACCTTGACCCCTAGATGCTTTGTTTTGTGTCGTTTTAACCTGGATTTGGGATGTTGTCTCCTTCACATTTACCCCATTTCCTTTCTTTTTCATATTTGCACTCTTTTTTGCGCCATGTCTGTCGTTTTTATGGAACCAATCGCCATTTTTGGGACTAAGAATTAATTATCTTATAGTATATAACTCTTGAGTGAAGTTATATCAAATTTCGGGGCACTTTTAACTTTCGGTCAAAATTTTGGTAATTCTAAGACCTCGTTCTATTTAGTGCCTGTATTTATGTGAAAGTAAAGTTTCATTTCATTTAGATTCGATGTGATGACTGTAAGATGTTCATAGAAATTTTCGCGTTATAAGCCATTGCTAACTGTTCTTGTCAAGTATAATAGAGATTTGATGTTCCATCTTGGAGATATGCTACCGATAATTTGAAATTGGAAAACGGCCAATAAACACGTGATATTGCCTTTTCAATTGCACGTCTGTCCTTTGGGAATTATTAGACCTCTACACAATGAAACTTTAGTATTTTGGATCACACGTATGCACGCTGTTGCACTTAGTAATTTGCATGTTTAGTTCTGAAATTCTGAAGATCTCTTAAAAATTGTACGATTTTGTTTTTGTTTGTATTTTTTTTGGGGGGGGGGTTGTTTTTTGTTTTTGTTTTTGTGTTTTTTTGTTTTTTTGTTTTTTTTTTTGTTGTTTTTTTTTTTTTTTTTTTTTTTTTGTCTTTTTTTAACAACCAAACAACATGCTCTGAAAGTAAATTGTGTAATTGTATATTCGGAGCATGCAATCCAAATTCATACAAGATATTGTCATCTCTGTCAATCATTTGTTGGCTTCTTTGTACCTTGCATGGATGAAAATTCGATCACATTTGTTTATGTGTTATGTCTTCTTCCTTGCAGAGTAAGTTGACATTTTAATTTGCATTGTCAAATACAATCAGATAGGTTTATCCATAAACATCAATATCCTGCCGAACCAAGGATTTCATTACACTTTTATATGATTTGTTATGAATGACTAAATACCGAAGTTACTGTGAATTTTAATTATGCATATGCGCATTTCGATAATTTATGTGTCTTCAGTGTAGATAAAATCTAAACGTTTAGAAGACTATATACTCAAAGATGTTTACAAAACTGATAGGATGCAAAACTGATGACATATTTCTCCACTAAACTCCATTAAAATTAAGAAATACTTATCTTTACCACCAAAATGTTTGGTTACTGTCATTTTGGTGGACTGTTAGTCACCGAGGATATTCACCAGCCAAATAGTCAGTACCTCGGTGCTGACCCGAAAACCGATTCTATTTGAAACTTTACAATAACTTATCTTACGTAAATTTCTTTTAAAACTAAGGAGTATCTCCCTCGTGCAAAGCTCTGTCCTTAACTTATTTTGGCTTTAAATCTAGATCATATTTATATCATATTGGTTACTTGTTCTCTATCAGTATAAAGCATTTTTGTGTTATGGCCTTCCAAGCGTTTAGATTTTATCTGCACTGAAGAGACATAGGTTGTCGAAATGCTCATATGCAGAAACTAAATTCACAGTAATTTCGGCATTTAGTTACAATACCTAAATTAAGAAACTTGCAAAAACTTTTTCAACATCCTGCAAAATTCTACACCATGCCCTCGTTGACCAGAGTTGGTTCAGATGAAGAAAATCACCTAAGCGAGGGTTATTTAGTAACAGATACCATTTATATTACGGAAGTTTTTTGTGGTTGTTTAGCGTCTTTGATCTTCCGTCTTCTGGTTTTCTTACTTTTGCCTTTTCTCTGGACTTTGATTTATGTTATCTTCTTCTTTGTTTCTTCGGTTTTCTACTGCCTTTGTTTTAAAGGATTGAGCCAGTTCTTTATATTTATTTTGAAATATTGCAAATTGAGCAAAACCTACCTATCTGAAGGTTGATTATTCAGAAGGCATAATAGTCACTGCCAGTTATGTTTTCAGCTATATCATCACATGTTTTTATTGATACAAAATAATAAACAACACGAAAAAAGAACAGAGAAAGATTTAGGGATTTTCATTGTTGTGTTGTTCAAAAGCAAGTTTTCTAAAACGATCTTCAATTTTACTGTCATATGTGCTTACTAGCGACCAGTTGTTTGTATATTGCGAATCCCTTACTGCCATTTGTCATTTAAGGAATAATAAACTTAGGTAATGATAGAACCAATACCTTTATCAGATAAATACTCGTAATGCTACACAAACTCAAACTCTATCTATTTATCATTTTATCTATATTAAAAAATCCATTCGAAGTGAAACTAATCTAAATTTATATTTGAGAAAACTTAAATATCTATCTAACCGAACAAATCGAGCTGTACCAGTGAATGCCGTTTCATTTTAGTATTATGCTTTGAAAAATCTCGAAATATATATTTGTCGTTGCTGAGAAAGTGATGGTTTATTGCCCATGACTCTATGCGATTAAGTAAATATATTCTCCAATATTTTATACCGAGCAATAGCGAAGGTAAAAATGATGAAAAATATAAGGTCTATCTATTTTCTAATTCGCATACAGCTCAATTAAATAATATTTTGATTCTAATACGTTTAACAAACGTTTTGAAAATCGAAGCGGCTCTTCGAGGACAATACTGTATTTGAAACAAGAAATAAAATATGTTGGAAAATTGCATGCAAACACATAACCTGACACAGATAAATCCATATTCGTCATTTTATTCACTATAAATCGCTAAGAACTTTAAAATATAAAAATGACTATATTAAAATCTCAGCGGGTAAAAATGTGAGCTGGTTCCATTTACTGATGTAGTGCTTAATTAAGTTACATTTGAAACAAAGAAAAAAATACCCATCTATAATTTTGTTAACGTCAACTATCAAAAATTTTGTAATTAAACTTTATAGGATAATATTTAACATAGATAAGGTTTCATAACAAGAAGACACTTGTTACTATGTAACGGTGATGTCGATTTCAGTTTGGAGTCTTCAATTCATTTTTAAAATTTTTGTTTTTTTTTCTAATTTTATGATGCAGCGTTGTTGGTGATTCATTTTTTAAAGCTTTCGCACAAAATATATAGTAGGTGAAATATGAAAGATATACATAAAACATAATTAATACTTACAATACGACGATGCGTGTGTATGCTCTATCGGATTTATAGCATAAATTTGTTTACAAAACGAAAGAAGAGCGCCATATTTAGAATGTTAAATATTGCTAAATGATAACTTTTTGATTATGACAACTTCTGACTTAAGAAAATGTTGTTACAACCTAAGGAGTATCTCACTCCTGCATGGCTCAATCCTTAGCTGATTTTGGCTTTCCTTTTTAGACCCTATTGGTAATGTGTTCTCTTTCTCTTGGATTTCACGTTATTAGTGCCTTAGAATGTCGCTCTTCTATTTCTGTGCCTTGTGGTTGTCTTATGTCCCTGTCTTTGTCTTTCTGTATTCTCTTTTTTTGCCATGCCTCTGGACTTTGATTTTTGAAATCATTACATCCCTTGTTTCTTCGGTATTCTGCTGTTGTTTTGAATTGAAACATATTTAATTAGAAAATTTAAAAATATAAATATGCTGTGCGATGGCCACAAATTAACTATTGAACAAAATAAAATGGTATAGTTGGCCACGATTAAAAGGTAAAAAACACAAAATGTACAAATTAAAAAACACATAAAAATGACAAAAATGACAAAATTTTTGTCATTTTTGTCATTTTTATGTGTTTTTTTAATTTGTACCTTTTGTGTTTTTTACCGTTTAATTGTGGCCAACTATACCATTTTATTTTGTTCATATTTAATTAGTATTGTTAGTAAATAAATTTAAAGTTTTAAATGTGCGATCAAAAATCATAGTCTACTTGACACGAACACCGCGTACAGACAATTGAAATATGTTACTATTTCTTTTTTTTTTCTATTGAAGCGGTGTAGTTGAAGTTAATCTCTGTAATTTACAGTACAGCTGATTTACACCAAACTCCTCTTGATCTCACTTCAACGAAATTGAAATAGAGTCAATCAGTTTGAGACAAAACATGAAACATATGAAAGTCTGTATATTTGTATTTTGAAATCATTGGGCCGGTGTCACTGCTGGTGAACCATGGGTCCCCGAGGGTATTCACAAGCCCAATAGTCAGACTTATCTGACGTGTAAAATTTACCTTGTGTTTCATAAGAATTTACTGTTTTATCAAAATTCAAATCCCTTGAATATACCAATATTTTTATGAAAGGATATGGAGTAACTGAACATGAGACCATAACACATATGTTTACTCCAACTGCAATAATTTTAATGAGCTGTATGGCCATTTCGGAAATTTATTCCTCATCACCAGCACTAGAACCCAAACAAAGGAAATCCATAATTTCAATAAATGTTTAAAATGCATATTGCATATTTAAAATGCAAGGCTTCATTCCTTGTATGGCACTCGGTAGATATCCATGGTATTGGATTTGGCCTCCTATTTCGATATTTTTTTGGAATGAGTTATTCTCTTTTTTGACTACTTGGGATAAGGGCTTTCCATATTATTTGATTTTAATGCTGCTGATGAGAGGTTACTCCTTGAAACACGTGTACAGCATAACGGAATTTACTGTTTTTTTCTGTAACTTCGGTATTTTTGTATCTTATTGCACCTTTTGGACTTTTGGCTGTTTAAAAAGAGTTTTGCAGTTTTCGATAAGATGCAGACTTTCTTGAAAGTTGGGAAAATGGTAAAATGATAAATGATAAAAGTACAGGAATGTTTGTGTGTGTGGCTGACCAATAGTTCTATAGCTATGATAGTTTCACATATTTTTTTAACCATTTCTACCTCTTTTCTGAAATTTCACCCCTACAATATGGCTCCAATAACCGTAAAGGAAGTGAAAACCGAACCGTCAATCTAAAACGAATAATGCAATAACAATGATAAATGGTCTATTTAAAAACGGGGGCCTGGGTGGCCGAGTGGTTAAGGTACTTCTACTACCTATACAACCACTGTAGTCTATCACCACTGCGGTGTGAGTTCGCGCCTCACCTTGTATATTACAAAAAAGGTGCACTCGACTTACAATCGTAAGTGATAAGGTATGTCAGTTACCTGCCCAAGGTCGGTGGTTTTCTGGGCACTCCGGCTTCCTCAACCACTAAAACTGACCGTCATGAGATAGCTGAAATACCGCTGAAAATGGCGTTAAACCCCATATAATCAGTCAATCACTCTATTTAAAAACGCAAATAAAGATAATTAACATATTAAGCAAGTTTCAAACTTTATAAATGTAGATTGTATGTCTTAGATTATGAAAGGATAAGAAAGTCTGAAAATCATTTGCATCTAGATTATTTTGGGGAAGTATATTTCAGGTAAAGGAGTCAACTGACACGCCAGGTTCTGATTTGGAACTTAAACCTAATAATTCATCACTAAATATGTATTTCAATGTTTTCAGAGTGTATAATTTTCATCTGGCTGTTAATTCCGTATTTAGAACCCGTGACATATAGAGTAGTGTCAAATTACTTTTTGTATACCGTCACTTTTCATTGTTTTTGAGCTTTATTACCGTTCGTGGATTTTCCTGTTATGTAATTTCCTTTTTGTGTCGCCTGAAGGATCAACACATAGGGATCACTATCTGTCGTTTTTTGCGTCAGTCTGTCTATCCGTCCGACTGTCTGTCCATGCGTCTATCTGTATGGCTCAAATTTATTTTTAGAGTATCCACAACACCTTCTGAACCGCTTGCTACTTTCCAACCACAATTAATGGAAAGCTTCAAAAAATATTGCAGATGTGCATCATATATTTTTCTTTAATTTTAATATTTCCTGATTTTCTAGCTATTTAGATTTTGTCATTTTAGCTTATTGTAGTCTTAGGGTATTTTTCATTTTTCAATCAAGGTTGAAGGAATGCTTCAGCATATATTGTAGATGTGTACCATGCATTTTTTGCTTTTTTTTTCTTTTTTTTTAAATTTCCTAACTATCTTATTTGAAACTGTGTAATTTTAGCTATTGGAGTATTCGGGTTTGCCACCATTATCCGAAATTCCTTCTAAACCTCGTGATACTTCCCAACCAAACTTGTTGAGTTGGTCGAATTTTCGCAATTACTTCATGAGTTAATTGATATTGCTATATAACTTGTGAAGCAAATTTTGTTACCTGTTAATTAAAAACCTAAAAACTTAGCTTCCCTTATAAAGAAATCCTTCCTAGCTTTTCTCTTTTAGTTATCTTTACTGTATAGGAAATTCCTCACAACCCAAGAAATAAATGATCGAAAAACCAAAATGATATATGAAGTGCACAAGAATTTAAAAAAGCAAAAACTGATTATACATAAAAACGAAAACAACTTGCGTAATGTTAACGAACATCTATGTCAACAACTCACAACAATGATGAAGCAGTTTCACTACCGCGTTTTAATTTTCTGATATAACAATGGGAAAGCAAATATCATGCAGACACTCCGAGTTTGATTATAGAAGACGTCTTTTTTTATCGACAGAGGCTGCTGGTGATATAATTAATTTCTCATCAAACATCACTTCTTCATAGATGCAAATAAAATAATTTGGAGACTGAATAAATTCTTAAAACTTTTCAAATGTTAAATCGTCGAACAACTTTAATATTGTCTGCTTTAAATGCATAACTTCATAAAGATACACTTTTTTTCATATGAAATCGTACAGATTAGTGCAACGTTTGTGAATAGTATTAATTTCCATAACATAATGCGGAAGGGGGAAGTATTGTTGATGATTAATTTCCAGGTCTATCTAATATGGTATCTGATACAATATTCATTTTGATCGTATGGCTATCTGAAATTTCATTTGCATGTCTGTTTTTGTCATATAGACGACCTGTCAAACCTATGAAATTCATATTAAAGATGACAACGAAATTACATCTAAAACCCATTTCAAATTTACCCTTAGATCTCATAAACCAAAATCAAATGCAAGATATATTACAGGGCTGACCGAAATCAGACGATGTAATGGACGTTTCCTTATCATGTGCTGTCGGACCATGCTCTTTTTGCATAAAGCCCAAGTGTAATAATTCATTTCTAATCTAATTACCTAATAAACGTTTTGAAAATTTGAAGCGGCTCTTAGAGGACAATATTGGGTTTGAAACTACAAATAAAGATATCGGAAGACTGCATGCAAAAAAAAACATAAAATTTATATTCGTCATTTAATTTAATATAAGTCGCTTATAAACTAATGAATATGAATGAAAATCGCTCTTGCTCGGTGTAAGAAATTGACAAATATAAGATATGTCCATGTTCACATTCTCATAGAGCCTGCTTGCACTAATCTATCTCTAATACAAAGCAAGAAAAAATAATAGTTCCATGCGCCTGATTTTGAGATGCAACCAATTAAAAATTTGGCGGGAATATCGATTTTTATGTTTTTCATAGGATTTGTATCTAATTTGTAATAATTGAAAATAGAGTAAAGGAGTAATGTCAATTTCTTCAAATTTTGTCAAAAATTCTTAAAGGTTTATGCTTTGAAATTATGACATGAAAAGTTCATGGGCAAAATATTTTGCATGTTATGATATGGAAAAAGACAGATGAGTCTGTATATATGAGAAAATGTCAGAAACGGTGGCAACTACCTTACGTAAAACCTATTGTTCTCGGCATTAACACTGGTGGATCCAGTGGGGAGTGATCTGCCTGAAGCAAAATCAAAGTTTAAAATTTGACTTCAAATTATATTATTGCCCTAATTTTGTACAGAAATAAGGCAACGACTTTGATATTTGTAATCTTGTTCTTTGCTCCGTCGGTATTCTACTGCCGTTATTTTGAAAATAAATTATTATGATGTTTGTGTAACTTGATTCGATACATTCTTTTAATGTCTGTTGACGGCCCCGCATGAGCAAGAAACCCCCCACCCCCTCTTTATCAACCTTCAACACATCGGCAAACGAAACCGATGCAAAAATGATGGAAGGTTGGCTTCCAAAACAATCATCTATTAAACACGTCCCTACCCAATTTTATATAATCTGCTTTATCCTTTTTTTCCCTTTGCTTAAATTCTTAGATTATATCATAGTTAATCCGACTGACTTAAATTTGAAAGATTGATTTTTTAATTGGTTTGTTTTATTTTGATCAAATGCACTTTACATTCCTACATATCAATTTGTTTTATTGTAAAATTTATCATTCACATAATATTTTAATTGCACGACTATAAATATCAACAGGCCTTCTTGAGGAGGTGAAGACCCTCAGGCGACGTGGAGATGTAGACGGGAATAGAAGCCCTGTCTTTGATTAACTGGAGTTTTCTATGTATAGTGTGCGTTTTTCTCACATGTACATTCACTCCATATCCTTTAAAATTTTCTCTTAGTCGAATTAACATGGTATTGAATATGAGTATTGGCTATACGTTTTGTTTTCGTATTTCTGTTGGTTGTTTTCATTTCAGTTTATATAGGAAAAGCATGATAATAATTACATATACTACTAAAATGAAAATTGTATAAAATCCTGCTTGTTTTTAGACTCACTCTGTTGTTGCTTTATTTTTGTGGCGTTTGCATTATGTTCTGTGTGTTTCTTTCTCTTCATTAACGTTCCCTGTCTGTTATTCTTATATTGAAATATCTTCTGGATTTATGATTTTGATGTTGCTTCAGTATTCCTTTGGAAATTTATTTATTCAACAAAGAAGTGACAAAAGTAATGAACATTTGGATAATCTAACCACAAATATGGCTTTAATTTACCCTATATTTAAAAAAGAATCATTATCTCCTCTGAAACTTAGAAAAAGATATTGTTTGGTCATTTTATCTCTTTCTCACCTATAGAGAACATTAAAAGCAGTACGGGGAAGTTTTTTTCCTTCTCATAACTTCCAAGCTTCATGTTTACAGGCTTTATGAAAGGCTCAACTCTTGAACTTCTAGTTTTATGTAAGTTTCCATGTTTTTTCTATGTTTTATGCTTTGAACTTTTAGTTTCAATTGCACTGACCTTTTTCATTTATAATTAAGAAAGTCTAAGTCTAATATCGAAAATTTTATATTTCAAGATGACATACTCATTAATGCTCATCCGCTTAAACCGGTGCTAGGGGCCGTCTTGAAATTACTATAAGGTATGAGAAATAGCTCATAGTTGAAGGCCTCATGGTGACTTCAAGATAAAGAACAACAATTAAAGCGTTGATCCGCTGCTTATTTTTGCCACTATTTTGAAGATTCTGTCTCATTTGCATTTACTCCATATCCCTTCATTGCTTATTATTAAAACTACTCTTCTCTTTTTTCGACATCTGTTATCTAAGTAAAAAGGCTCATGATTTCCGTAACACAGACTCATTCAAACGTTTCTTCCTACTTGTTTGGCAATAATGAAAATAAGAATAATAGAGCTTCTAAATTGTGATATGAATTCAAGTGTTTAGTGTGTTCATGTTAAAGAGAAAGCATCTATCATCATACTGTTATCAAAAATTTCACTAGCAGATATGTTATGATCTTGTTTGGTCATTTTGATCTAGTAAAGATCTTGACAAGCTTAACACAATTTTGTTAAGACTGTGTAAGATATTCAGTCGTATTTCAAGTTAATTGCTTTCAAGGACGATTAAGACCTCTTCAGTTTATCAAGATCAAACAAGATAACTGCGTTCAAGGACGATCAAGATATGTTAAGTTATTATTGATCATACAAGATCAAATCCGGATCTTGTTTGAACTTAGCAAACTTAATTCGTCTTGATAGTTCCTGAACGCAATTAACAAGTAGATCTTGTTTAATCTTTCTCTATCTAAACATGTCTTGATCGTCCTTGAAATCAATTATCTTGAAACCCAACTTAAAACCTTACACTGTCTTAACAAAATTGTGTTCAGCCTGTCAAGTTCATGATAAGATCAAAATGGCCAAACAAGATCAAAATATATCTGCTAGTGTTTAAAGTAGAGTTATCTCTCGTTGTACGATCTGTTATAAGCGTGTTGTATATGGTACGAATAAAACTACCATCCCCCGCCCCGCAAATTCAAAGCTGTAAAAGTTCCATTTGCCAATGAAACTTCATAAAAATTAGGAAATGCAGTATTTACTGGTAGATTTCTCAGCATTGGTAGCGATTGAAACAAAACACAAATCTTCACACCTTGCAGCTTAATTGATATGATGTATAAGTCAGTTTTCAGTATGTTGGATATGAATTGCCTTGATTTTTGATTTTTGAATTTGAATTTCATCATTTTTGCTTCGGTATTCGTTTGACGATGTATTGACCCATAAATGTGTAAAAAGTAAGATGTAAAACATAATAGTATTTAATTAGCATTGTTAATAAAAGATATAGTTTAAAATGTTCGATTAAAAATCAAAGTCGGCTTAACACAAACACCGCGTACACAAAAAATGAAATATGTCAATATTCATTATTTTAAACTATTTCAGCATTGTAGTTGAAACTGATTTCTGTAGTGGGAGTATATGTGGTTTACATCAACCTAACTGCAACAGAATTAATTAAATTAGTGTCAAAAAGTTTAAATCGAAAGATAAAAGATTTAAGTTGCCGACTCCACAAAACTTTTTTTAAAGATTTCTCTTTAATTATTCACTCTTCTAACACCGCTGACATGCCTAAAAAATGAAGTTTCATTGTAATAATATAAATATATGTTAAGATTGAGAACTTATTCAGCTGAATAAATAACACAATTTGATTTTTAATTGAGATTTTTGCACCCTTTTTAGCCTCGGCAGTTTAAAAAGATCATTTCACGCTTATTGCTGCCATTTTCGATTTGAAGCAGTTTTTCTTGGAAGCAGGGATAATGATATCAAAGAACGGGAAAGTATGTGTGTTTCTGAGAAATGCTTCTGTAGCAATGATAATAAACTGACTTATAACAATTTTTCTACAGGCTTACCTTACTTACAAAAAAATGAACATAACTGCATAACTCGTAAAATAAAGCTTGTTAACTATTAATTTAAAACAAAACCAACTTGGTAGTTACCGGCAATTGCAGGTGTTTACTTTTTTTTTTTTTTTTTTTTTTTTTTNCCCTTTAGTCACAACTGCAGTGTGGAGTTGGTAAAACAATTCCCTGTGATGTGGTGTTTAAGGCCTTTTTCCAGTGACAGAAGGCATTAGAAATGACTGTCAATTCATATTTGCAGTGTCATGATTTGTAGATAATCGTAAAGGGGAGTTTGCTTGTGAATTGTGGCATGTGATTGTGGTTCCCGGCCATTTTAGGTGTTTACTGTTATCCTGTTTTTGTAATTGGTGGCTTAACTAACTAAGCAATGTTCCTACCAGTTGAAAGGTCAGTGAGAACCGAACCGTCAATCCAAAACGAACAATCCAAGGACAATGGCAACATCAGAAACAAAAATAGAAAAAACAGAGACACAATATGGGTACGGCACAGAAAAGAAAAATGAAGACACACACACACAAAGATGAACAACACGGACCCAATTAAAAACCATTGGTGAGATCAGGTGCACCGGTAGAGTTAGCATCTCCTGCTTCTTATAAGACACCAGCCGTGTTGAACATGTCAAATCCGGTAGAGGAAACAACAATTAAGCTTTAGAGGGAAATTCATTTCATTTAGATGACCTCTTACAGTGCCGACAATTGTCCTTAGAGCCTGCTAAAGAAACTATTCTTGCAAAATTAAATGATATATGAAGTTTACAAGAACATAAAAAAATACTGATAAAGCATAGAGATGAAAGGACTTTCATGATGTTTACAAGCATTAAACTCAACAACTCACAACAATGATGAAGCACTTTCACTTCCGCGTTTTAATTTTCTGATACAACGAAGTAAAAGCATTTATCATGCAGACACTCTGAGTATGATTATCGAAGATGTCTTTGTGAACGCAAGAGGCTGATAATGAAAATAATTAAATTCTCAACAAACAGCACTTTTCTACAGTTGCAAGTAAAACAGTTAGGAGACTGAATTAAATCTAAATATGTTCCAATTGTTATATCGTCAAACAACTTTCATTTTGTCTGCTTTAAATGCAATAAGTTCATGATCAAACTATTATGAAATGTGAAAGAATATAGATTAGTTCAACGTTTGGGGAAAATGTTAATTTCCATAATAAAATACGGAAAGGGAAAGGAAAAGAATTTTCTATGATTAATTTCAAGGTCCATCTAAGATGGTATCTGAAACATTATTCATTTTGATCGTATGGCTATCTGAAATTACATTAATTTTTGCTGGTTTGTTTTTGGTATATTGACGACCTGTCCAACATATGGAATTGGATCTTTAAATCCATTACTAATTTACACTAAGATCTCATAAACGAAAATCAAATCGAAGATATATTCCAGGGCTTACCGAAATCAGACGTTGTAATGGACGTTTCCTTATTAGATGATTTTTTCGCACTGCCTACCAAACAGACAAGATATATGCTTGTAGAGTCTTAGAAATCACCAATTATTGTCAGCTAATATAAAATGGATAAGCAGCAATAAAAAGCCAGGAAATATTATACAATTAGTATTTGGAAATAAAATGGTACAAGATGTGTTTTGTGAAACACTTATGCCCCCGACTAGAAGTCAAGAAGAAAATTTAGCACATTGATCAATTATCAATAATAAGAAGTAATAAATTTTGATATCAAATGAAAAGTTAAATCACAACAAATGATGATTCTAATTGGATAAAAACTCAAAAGTCACCCAAAAAACCCTCTCGAATAATTATCCAAACAATATTAAGAAAACAATTTCTCACCCTTTTTTAATACATCTATAATTGACTCATTGTGTTTTTGTCTATCAGTGTTATTCATAATCTGGTCATTTGATTGCATGTGGATTATTTTCATATACTGTATCAATGCTGTTTCTAAAAAAAAGTGGAAGAATATATAGAAGATATGAATAAATTTATTTTTTTGTAACCTCCATCCTCACTGATATATATGTTAGCGGCAATATGTGAAATAATGCATTATAAGTGCCTAGTCATTAGACCTAAAGCCATTAGGCCTTAATGCCTGATTTTTGTTTGTGAAAATTATTCTTATTTCCTGACCAAATAATTTACAATGTTATGAAAACTTATTATTATTCTGAAAGCGAAATGGTACAAACTTCTCACGGGGATGATTTCAAAAATACTTTAAGTTGTTTTTTTTTCATTTTCTAAATTCAGTTTCGTTCCCCATATCAATAAAAATCTACTTAGTGTTATAACAGAGGTAGCTTATTAAATAACAAGTTACAAATATTAAGTTACTGTGAATTTTAGTTTTTTTTTTTTGTATATGCGTATTTCGACAACTTATGTCTCTTCAGTGCAGATCAAATCAAAACATTTGGAAATTCAAAAAATCGAAATATGTGTACAAACTGATAGAGAACAAATTATCAATAGGATCAAAATAGAAAAGCCAAAATCAACTATGGACAGAGCTATGCAGGAGTGAGATACTCCTTAGTTTTGATCAAAATTTTCTTGAATTTAGATATTGCAAGTTTTTAAATGAAACCGGTTTTCGGACCAACACCGAATTACTGATTATTGAATACTTTCGGGGCTAACAATCCACCAACAGAGGCATCGGCCCAATGGTAATAAATAACAAAATACCGAAGTTACTGTGAATTAAGTTTCTGCATATGTGTAGATATTAAAGTCCCTTGTTTGCTTCCTGCATAATTACGATATTTTAAGCTTACTATTGGCATAAAAGGCATGTTTATTTACACTTTTATACATAGCCAGTCGCTATGTGATGATATCCGGAAAAAAAAACAAATAGTTTCCGTCTATTTCTCTGTACTTTTCCCTGATAGTTTCTTATTTTGAAACTTTGAACATATACGTACTAGTAGTACAACGATGTACAAGTTTTTCAAATTGAGATAAGGTCATGCTGGAAAATATTCTGGACTCTCATATTCTCATGCCACGATTTTTTCATGCCATTAAAAAAAGTTTGATTTTTGCTAATTTTTATGCTCATTTTCTTTTAAAACTTGCCATAAATAACTAAATACCGAAGTTACTGATAAATGATTAAAAAAAATTGCCCACCCAGCCTGAATTTTTCAATAAGTCTATGGATGATGTTGACCATGATACTTCTAGTAAAATCAGGGAGTCATCTGCCTAGCAATTTTTGATTGGTGGTCAATACTTCTCGAAATCAAAATAGAACAAATTGTAAAATGACTGGATATATGGCCAATGGCAAATGGTTGATGGTTCAAGTGTGTATGACAATAAGTAAAAATCATTTACAGTGAAATTTTACTTATTAATTACTAGTATTCCTTAAATGTTGTATTCGCATTTATTTTTTTATATTATAGAAATTTGTTCTTATATATTACTTGTTTTGGTCGCCAAACCCTCAGATAACGAGATCAGGCAATAAGAATAATTTTCACAAACAAAAATCAGGAATTAGACTTAAATCCTATGAATTAACCTTAATGCCAAACCCATTTTAGGCTTTAGGTCTAATGACTAGGTATTTACTTAATGCCTAGGATTTACGCTTAATGCCTAATTTACCTATTGCCGCTAAAATATATATATTAATACCCATAAAAAGAAATTGAGACATAATATGAAATAGAGTAAACATAAATGGTGAATTAAAGGATATGGAGTAATTGCACATGAGACAAAGTCTGTACAAATACATGGTAAAAACAAGCAAAGGAACAAAGCTTTTATTGTTGTTCTTCATCTTGAAGTCACCATGAGGCCTTCAACAATGAGCTTTGCTCATACCTCATAGTAAGTTAAAGACGGCGCCTAACACCGGTTTGATTGGAATTCTTTGCTAATTGTTGAACAACGCTACATCCATGTCTTTTCTGATCCTGGATGCGGGATTGTCAACACATTAATTAAACTGGCAAAGTACTCTTATAATCACTGTCATCCGTTGCCAGACAAAAATACTAGTGTGTTAAGCTAGTGGACGATTACAACATATAGACAAACACAGGGCACCCATCAAGTCGATTTTAAGAAAATTAGGCATTATGATATAGTGAGATGTGGGCATTTAAACAGGTGGTCTGAATTAAAATTCCAAATCACAAAAATAAATGCCAAAATCTGAAAGTTTGAGAAATTCTCTCACGAACAAGGACACCATAACTGAAATATATAGAGAGCATATATCTCTTGCACGAGGAAACTTTTTCGTACTCCACAGTTTGGGCGACTAATTACTTACACCTGTGAAATACAAAACATTGTCTCTTATAATTGGAAGGATATACAAAATGTTTCAGATTTAAATGAGGAAAATATGCTGAATATTAATTTCCTGTTAAGATCCTATTAGTATTTTGTCCTCTCTCAGCTTTTAAGTATTTCGGTTTATGGATTTCCAAATGTTTTGATTTTATCTGCACTGAAGAGACATAAGTTGTCGAAATGAGCATATGCAGAAAATAAATTCACAGTAACTTCGGTATTTTGTTATTTATTACCACTGAGCCGATGCGACTGCTGGTGGACTGTTAGTCCGCGAGGGTATTCACCAACCCAGTAGATAGTAGTACGGTGCTGGACCGAAAACCGATTTTATTTTAAACCATGCAATATCTAAATTTAAGAAAATTTTGTTAAAACCGAAGGAGTATCTCCCTCTTGCATAGCTCTGTCCTTTGCCGATTTTTGGCTTTCCTGTTTAGATCCTATTGATATTTTGTTCTCTCTCAGCTTTTAAATATTTCGGTTTATGGATTTCCAAATGTTTTGATTTGATCTGCACTGAAGAGACATAGGTTATCAAAATGCGCATATAAATTCACAGTAACTTGGTATATTGTTATTTACATATCTTTGTACAATACAAATTCTATTGACATCAAGAAACATTTTGTCATAAATGAGTTGAATGTCTCTATATTCTATATATAAAATGAAACAATATAATTTCCTTTTTCTGATGAAATTTTGTCGGAAAGTAACAGGTCAATGTCACAAGGTCAAAAATTCTGGTACCAACTGAAAGGTCTTCCTACAAGGAATACACATGAAATATGAGTCTTATTACTAACCATTCAAAAGATATACTGTGAAAGTACTATTATTCGTGGGGTTCCAATTTTCGTGGATTTCGTGGTTCGCTCAAACCACGAAATTAAATTCCCAACGAAATACATTTTCCATAGAGGTTTAAGGTGGTTCGGGTGTCTAAAACTGCGCATCCATCTTGCGCATGTGATGAAAATTGGAATTTACCATAAAAATGTTGTAAAAATGATTTTGAATAGTTCATTAATAATAAAGAAAATGAAATAAGCAACATTTATGCTGCAAGTGTGCAAAATATATCACATTTTTGAAAAACTCTAATATTATTAAGGGGAGATAATTCTAAAGAAATAATAGAAGGAAAATCACATTTTCATGATTTTTTCAAAAATATGATCGGTGACCCCATTTTTTTATTTCATATTTCCAAAGTTGTTTCTTTTACACAGCTTATACTACATTTTCAACAAAATCTATCGTTTATTCATATAAAAAATTATAAAATAGTATTTTCTCCCTATATAGACTATATTAAAAAGCTCGAAATCTTGCTATTTTCGGAAGCTTATCCCGGAATAACGAGTTCGGTGGCCTATTGATTTTTTACTAAAATTTTAAAGTGCATATAATAAGCTTCCATTCACAGAAAAATATGAAAAATCTATCGTTTTGTTTTTTAGTCACCCCAACTACCTTAATGTATAGAATTTGAAACCACGAATTTAACTACCCACGAAATAGTGATATTTATGAAAACCACGAAAATTGATGTCCACGAATAAAAGTACTTCCACAGTACTCAATGTTAAAGTTTTATGCAGTTGTTCACAGGCCAAGGTCAAGGTCACAAGGTCAAATATTCTGATACCCAAACAAAAGTTCTTGCCAAAGGGATGTTCATGCAAACTATGAAAGCCATATTACTTACCATTCAAAAGATATACCCAATAGTGAATTTTATTTTTTTTTTCTAAAAGTCCATTACATTCTAAGGTCTAGGTCACGAGATCCAAAATTTTGATATCGTTTAAAAGGCCTTGTTACAAGGAATACATATGCAAAATATGAAAGTCCTATCATTTACCACTCAAAAGACACACCCAATATTAAAGTTTTTTGTGGACAAACAGTCAGACCCAAAACTATATGCCCTCGAATCTTCGATTCATAGGGGTATAAAATTTAAAAATACAAGCTGGACATTAAATAATATGAAAAAGGAAGGAAATGGGGTAAATGTCAAGGAGACAACTTCCAATATCCAGGTTAAAACGACCCAAAACAAAGCATCTAGGAGTCACCGTACGGGGTTCAACACAGTGAGGAACCTCACACCATATAGCAAGCCCTAAATGGCTCCAAAAGGGTAAAAAAGTGGATAAATCAATGGAAACAAACCACATCCAAAAACCCAAATATCAAGAAACTAAAATTTTATAAGGAGACACGGACAAGCCAATCACCAACATATTCCTGACTTGGGACAGGCGCAAAAATTGCGGTGGGGTTAAACTCGTTTTCTTGGATCCAAACCCTCCCCCTATGTGTGGTGAATGGCTAAAAAATAAATACACAAAAAGACTCACAGTAAAAATCAAACTAGAAAAAAGTCCAACTTATCAAGACGAGTACCCTTACAATGAAGTACATAAAACATGAAGACAATACACACAGGTACTGGCCGGACAAATGCTCGCAGTTAATGACAGCTAGCTAAGGACATAATTTTCGTTGACTATGATATGAAGTTTGATTTAAATAGTGTGGCTTTTCTTACTTTTATGACGCAAATTGTCTCCACCTTCATCTGTCATATGAAAATAAGTCTTTAAATGGACTTTGAAATGCCATGCTTTGCGATATAACACTTGTTCACAATTCACTGAAATCATGCTACAAGAATAAGTTATACGTTTTCATCTATCTAAAAGAGGCCGCCCCGAGTCCCGCAACGCAAAACCAACTTGAATGTAAAAAATGGATAACAGGAAACACCTGCAATGGCTGAAAATTATAATTACATGCCACAATCTGCCATAGAACTACACATGAAGAACACGAATAAGACAAACGTAGACAACGATAGGAATGCGGGACAGCCTGACTTTTAACCGGCACTAGCAAAAGCCAGCGGTAGGGTTAAACCGGTTTATGGGTACCCAAACCACCCCTTTATCTGTCCCATTTCCCTATAGTATAATAAAACATACGAATAAAACCCAATACAGGTAGACTACTAACTCCATGACCACAATTTTGAAAGGAAAGGAAAAAACAATACGTAATTTTGAATGATTGGTCAAGGGGTGCTCGTCGCTAAACTGCCGGCTAGCTCAAGGAGCCTAGTCTGCTGGTAGAACACTGTCGCACCGATGAATTATTGAAGTCAGTGCACTAATTCAATATGGTAAAATGCTTTTTTAACGATAAAACCATAAAAATACAATGTAATACGGTTATATTGACCAAAAATACTGCAATCACAAGACTTGATATATTTCAAAATCATTTACTTGATTAGCATACATTAAAATGAAGTTCAATGTCTAGAGAATATCGACTGCATGATTTCAAATGCATAAATCAAACACTGATCTTAAAAGAATTGACATCGAATAAGTATATATAAATAGTGCATAAGGTTAAAGAGGAAGGAACAGATTCATATGTCATTGACAAAAAACACAAAAATACATTCTGCATAATAATGTTGACAAATATGCATTGCTAAACATGACCCTGCATCAATGAGCAAGAACAGCCAAGCGTATAGCGTTGTTTGGCATTTCGGGGTCATTTCCGCTCAAACCGGTGCTAAGGGCCGCCCTGAACTTATTCAGCTCATTGTTAAAGGCCTCATAGTGATTCCAAGATGAAGAACAACAATCAAAGCGAAAAATTTATTGTTTTGTTTTATCATTTATTTGTAGAGACTTTCTCGAAAGGGCATTTACTCCATATCCTTTGTTATATTTTTTTGCTTTTCTTTAATTCGGTGTTTTATCTTTCTTTTTAGATATTTCTTTTTTCTCAGATCCTTATTTATTTTTTTTCGAAATTCGATTGCAGTTTTTCTTCTTCGCTAAATTGTGATAAACTAGGACACAATATTGCAGTAAATCAAATCTTTGATGTCTAATTATGCACACTTCGATAGTTGTGAATTTAAAGACATCATGGCACTTAACAGTAAAACCCATGCATGTTTTCATATTGTTTACACTATAGAGTTTAAGATATTTTAAGAACTTATGTGGAAAATAATCCTGCTTTGGAACGTAATGTTTTTTTACAGAAAAAAATAGACTTTTGCAATCATATTTCACATTATTGCTTATCGTGTATCTCGTCAACTACTTATTTAGTGGAGGCATTTTAAGATACTATAACTTTGATACTACCTCTTTCTAGTTTTCTACTCTGCTTTATTGAAATTTACATCTTCATCCTTCCTGGTATTAACGTTATCATGGAAACCAGTTTTTCTTGAAAATTAAAACAAAATTGCGACGGCAATTGGCAATAATTGGTAAGCAACATGATAAGGTCCCTTTATTGAAGACTGGATCAGCTTGTCCTTTGTGAGGAAAACATATTTTCAGTTTTCCGGATGGCATTCATTTTAATTCCGTTTTTGTTCATGAAAACATTACAATATCGAACTTTGGGTTCTGCAAATGACCATTTCAACAACTTTTATTGATATGATAGGATAAAAATAAATCATTTTGAAGGCGCAATTTAAAATATATGAAAAGAACCTATAGATAACTAATAAGCTTAATGACGCTAAAGTATCGTCAATATTCAGCGGATGTAAGTCATTTAAAGACGCAGAATTCCTTAATTTAAAAGTAATAAAAATGTCGTTGTTTTAAATTTTCAAATGATCAGTTTTAAGTTTTAAGGAGTAAATGAACATAAGACAAAAACTCAACAAACACATAGTAAAAGCAAGCAATGGAACAACACTTTTGTTGTTGCTCTTCATTTTGAAGTCTCCATGAGGCTTTCAACAATGAGCTTTGCTCATACCTCACGGTAAGTTCAAGACGACCCTTAGCACCGGTATAAGCGGAATTCATTGCTAGATGTCGAGCAACGCTACATTTATGTTTATCATGTCATGGACGCGGTATCGTCAACAAACATAAAATTCACTGACAATGAGTTCTTACAATTGCCCGACAAATGTAACCAACAGAAGACAATCACAAAACACGCTCATAGCACTCATCGAGTCAATTGTAATATGCAGAATATATAAAATACATGTCAATTGTAGATGCAAAAACTTAATTCATAGTGACTTCGGTATTTAGTTATTTGCTACCACTAAGTCGATGCCTCTGCTGGTTGACTATTAGTCCCCGATGTTATGCACAAGCCCAGTAGTCAGTACTTCGGTGCTGACCCGAAAGGCGATACTATTTGGAACCTTGTAATATCTTACTTTTGGGGTTTTTTTTTTTTGTTGTTGTTGTTGAAAACTAAGCTTCATGTTGAAAATGTGTTTCCGGTCACCACTTTCATAATCCCTATGAAACTTCAAAATAATGCATTCAATTCTTATAATTACACTTTAACAGAAATATGAAAAAACACAATTAATTTACAGGAAAGTACATCATGTACATTGGGATTCTATTTTTACAAATTAATCCGCCACGTGAACATGTGGTCAAGTGTGTTTTATTGGAATTGCAACTTCACATTGATATGCCACGTGATCGGTGTTCACCTATCAAATTGACGGAATTTAAATGAATATGCATGCAATGTAATTATTCTGCACTGACGAGACTGAAGTTGTCGAAATGCGTATATACAGAAACTAAATTCAGTGACTTCGGTATTTAGTGATTTGTTACCACTGGGTCGATGCCTCTGCTGGTGGGCTGTTAGTCCCCGAGGGTATTCACCAGCGCAGTAGTCAGTACTTCGGTGCCTACCCGAAAGGCGATTCAATTTGGAATCTTCCAATGTCTAAATTTTTGTAATTTCTTTTTTGAAAACTAAGGAGTATCTCCTTCGTGGAAAGGTCTGTCCTTAGCTGAATTTAGCTTTACATTTAGATCATATTTGTTATTTTTTTTCTTAATCAGTTTGTAAATATCTTTTGAGTTTATGGTCTTCTCCAAACGTTTAGATTTTATCTGCACTGAAGAGATATAAGTTGTCAAATTGCGTATATGCAGAAACTAAATTCACAGTGACTTCGGTATTTAAATATTTGTAAGAAAACTTTTAAAAAATTTTAAATCTTCAGATGTAGGCACATTAAACATTTCTTCAGAATAACATTTTGATGTTACAAAAAATGTAAAAAGTATGATAGTGTATCGATATGAGAAGTTCTCTTAAGAACAAGTACACCGTAACTGAGATGTAAAGAGAACATCTGAAATCTTAAATCTGAACTGGAGGTTGATATATTATGTAAAAGAGTTCAACTAATTGTAATCTAATAAAAAATCAATTGCATTTTTGCATTTGTCCTTTCTTCTAACTGTAAATGTTAATTTCTAACGCTACACTACGTTTTATTTTCTGCAATAACAAATGACATGTTTCTAATAGAAATTTACAACTTCATCACAAATAAACTTATATTAAAATGAAATAGCACAATAAATCGACGAAAATAGCCGAAAGATTAGCGAGGCTGAATGTAACACTACAAAACATTTTTAAATTCTAAGGAAAAACGGCTCGAAAAATCGAATACTAAAAGTTAAGACTTGACATGCGTAAATCACACAATAAAATCTAATTTTCAGACATCTAAAATGTCGGTGGAGCTAAACAAATTTCTATCTCATGGAATCGCAGTGTTTAATGATCAAAAGTTTAAATGATCAAAATGATTCGAAATGATTACATCATATTGGATACTAAACCAAAGAAGACATGAGTCACCCTTCTCCTAGTATTGATTTCACCTGTAATAACATCCTTTTTATTTCTCTACATTGTGCAAAGTTTATGCACTCATCATGTTAACAACTGAGGATTATATTCTTCAATGCATTTTTTCTCTTGACATTACAAATAAATTCCATAATTTTAAGATAATGCGGGACTTCCATCTGTCAGGTATTTCCGCTAGATGAAGACAACTGTAAGCATGTCATTATTGTATGCACTGGGTGCAAATTCAATTCCTTTCAAATCATTTATCATACACCATGGTTTTCATTTCCTGCTAAATTTTCCAGGAAGACTTTGACAATGATGCACAGTATCACTTTCCGTCCTTGATAAATTTGATTCAAGATTAAACATCATAACTTATGTTGAATGAATATCTAAGATTAGTTTCAAGTAAATAAACTGGTTCAATAAATGCATCATAAATTAACTAATTTTAGTTCATATTACCTTCAGTTTCGTTGTTGACGACGATTGTAAAAATTCTCATTTTCTCAACCCCTGATAACACGGGATTTTTGTTGGCTATTTTGTCCTGGTAGAAAATGAAATATCCATAAAAACTACAAAGAAAAACATACAAAAAATACTAAGAACTAAATGTGTGGAAAAAAGACACACTCCAGGCAGTAAAATGGCCTCTTCTTCATACCGGTATCTCGAAAAGAACAGAAAACTGGGAATTGTTATAAAGGAAAACTTTTCGGTTTTCATTTATTTTTGCTAACTAAAAAAACAATCAAAAGTCCTTCCAAATGTCTCCATTAACGCTATATTTTTCTAATCTTTTAAATGAATTAACTTGCTTCTGTTTTAACAAAGTTGAAATGCTGTTCACTTGGGGGTATTAATTAATAATCATTCAATAAGAAAGACAACAACAAAATTCAAAACTTGAGGGGAAATGATGTAAAAATAGATTGATTGATTGATTGAATATTGTTTAACGTCTACTCAGCAATATTTCAGCTATATCAAAACGAGAACAAGTTTGTTAATAAATAAACACTTTGGGGTATGGAAAGGGTCATGGGACGGGAAATTCTGACTGCCACTAGAAAAGTAAGGTGGAATCGAAAAGGGCGGGAAATTTAGCTTTGTAGCCGATCACCTACAGACCACTCAAAAAGAGCTTGCTACAAGGGTTCTTTAACGTGCAGGAAGCGTGGCATTTCTTCCAACACGTGGACCTGAGTTTACATCCCATCCCATCCGAAAGATGGGTTGTGTATTTATTAATCCAGCATAACCACGGAATGGGTCCTATTTCTATACCCCGGGGTTCCCTCGGGGTCCTCTGTTAGAAAGACTCATACTCCAAGCTCAGAGGATGCTGCGGGCCTATTCATAAGCCGGGACCACGCACGGCGATGTAAAAATAGAAGAACCGTATCATAAAAAAAAACAAAAACAAAACAAAACAAAACAATAAAAAACAGTATTATAGACCCAAGTTGAATTTGNCATAAAAAAAAAAAAAAAAAAAAAAAAAAAAAAAAGGGATTATAGACCCAAGTTCAATTTCCTTAAAAGTGTATGTGAAAACATGTTTTTTCTTGTGCAATTCCTATTTACTTTCTGGCATGTGGCTATGTTTTTCGGCCATTGTAGGTGTTTCCTGTTATCTTTTTTATTCCATTTTATGAAAAGAAACACAATTAACAGAATAAAAAAAATACCTATTGTGTAAAACCGTATGACACCATCTTCCTTATTCTACCTATCTCGATGTCAAATGTAGTTTAATTTAGTTAAAAATATTTTACGAAAGGATATGGAGTAAATGAACATGAGGCAATAACACATATGTTAACTCCAACTGTAATAATCTATTGAGCTGTTTGCCCATTTCGGAAATTAATTCCTCATCAGCAGCATTAGAACCAAAACATAGGAAATCCATAATTTCAAAAAATGTTTCTGAATCAAAACATTCTTTCATTGCTATTGGTTGCAAAATTGAGTCCCCAAAACAACTATAGTCATTTTTACCAACAACAAGAAAAAGATCCATGACCCTAATGGCCCACATTAGGAAATCTAAACTCGACCAACACACATATCGGAAACGTAGTGAAATTACTCTTCATTCATCTTCGAGTATTTATGTAATGAATCTAAGTTTATATGGTTCATGTCTTCAGAAGACAAATTTATTTATAATCGATTGCTTCAATTAATTAATAATTTGAACATTGTAAGACATGAACTGTTGTGCTAATTTATTCACATAAACTCTTATATATATATACAAGCTCTTAAGAATTAATTATATATTCGTCTAAGTTAAGGGGCAAACACGGCGCCAGAAGTGAGAAATGATTAACGGATACACCATTCCTCTGCGGAACTTGTATGCTAATGTAAGATTGACAATCAAAGCTAAAACATCGCAAACTTCCCTGGTTGGAATAAACTATCATGTGAAATTAGATACTGCATATAGCTATTTCAACAACTTATGTCTCATAAGTGCAGTTCATATCAAAACCTTTGGAAAATAATGATAGAGATTTAACGTGTTATCTCATCAATGGATCAGGTGAAAATGACATATGTTCACCTATACAATCACAATCAATTCAGGTAAAATCAGTTTGTCGCACCTTGTACCACACCAGTTAGGCAAACCGAACAAACGACCCTAGCTTTATATATATATATATATATATATGTGTGTGTGTGTGTGTGTGTGTGTGTGTGTGTGTGTGTAGATTTTACAATATAACTTTATATATTGATGCTTTGCCTCTTGGGTAACATAACTGTGGACCACAGTGGTCGTTGTGTTTGTTCTATAGCTTCACCTTACTTATATATGGTAATATAAACAGCAACTTCGGTATTTAGTTATTTGTATTGTATTGTACTTTAATAATCACTGTAATCACTGAAATCATTGTATCTTAATTTATGTTGATTGTTCAGCTTCTCCTGGGGCGTCTTCATTGACAATAAAAATGTTTGTTTGTGTGTTCTTCATTTGATCTGGAGCATTATTGTTTTTAGCCTTCCTGTTCACGGTAACGGTGCCATTTTGCAGTATTGAAAATTGAAACCAGCTCCCCATATCTTTAACATTTCTTAAGGTTTCATTCAATTCAAATTACTTTTAATTTTCTCACCTTTTGGTCCTTATGAAACTTTTTAGACTAACACCAATATTCCTAACATGCAATACATTGTTTCCGGAAGGTAGCATCAAAGTCCAAATAACCTTAATTTTTCGCCATTTTTTGTTTCATTGTTAGTGAGACTATAGATTAATTCTCTTGCTAAGTAACGTTAATTTTCAGGCTCTTTAAGTTTTTTGGTTACTATTTGGATAATTCTTAGACCTTGTTCAATTCGACTTATATTTATGATCAATTGAGGTTTCATTAAAATTCAATGACATTTTAAGTAAGGTCTGCTGCAGATACATTCTCAATGAAATTTCGGAAATTTGCATGCTATTTCTCGATTCAGTACTATGTGAAAAATTCATAACTTAAATTGGTAAAATACATTGTGTCAATTCTAATACAGATTCGATGTGTAATAGAGACTGGAGGTATGCGACGGACAACTGGAAATCGGATAAGTGTCATTTTTACCGCCTTACTATCGTTTCCAATGCACATGTCAATTTTGAAAATTTTTATAACCATGCACCATTATGCACCATTAGGCATTGGGATTTAAGATCTGTCATATGTGCCCTGTTGTATTTTGTAATATGATACTTTTAATATTGAAAGCTACCTCTTTGTAACATAGACCTGTGAAACTGCATGCCATAAAAATGTTCAGCAATTGAATACTTGCAACAAACAAATCAACTTCATGCATGTTATCTTCAAAGCAGTAAATCATCTATTGAGTTCGTTGTGAATTGAGCAGATTTTAATTGGATCACATGATTTGGTAATTGTGTTACGTCATATTCTATGAGGAGTGAAAGTTGACATTTTGATTTACATTGTCAAATACAATCAAATAAGTTTATCTATAAACATCAATAGCCTGTCAAACCAAGAATTTC